>VWZY01013533.1:97592-109177 GCA_013399075.1 Chloroceryle aenea | reverse complement strand
GGCTCCCAGCTCATTCCTTAGTGGGCCAATGTTGCCTCTAGTGTTAGTTTTGCTAGCTATGTATTTGAAAAAGCCCTTTCTATTGTCCTTAACCTGACTTGCAAGGTTAAGTTCTAAGGAGGCCTTAGCTTTCCTAATTGCCTCCCTACATCCTCTGACAACAGTCCTATATTCTTCCCAAGTGACCAGCCCCCCCTTCCATGATCTGTAGATTTTCCTTTTCCACTTAAGTTTTCCCAGCAGTTCCTTTTTTAACCATGCTGGTCTCCTAGCTCCCTTACTAGATTTCCTAACCATAGGGACGCTCTGATCCTGTGCTTGCAAATAGTGGTCCTTGAATATTGACCAGCTATCTTGAGCCCCTTTATCTTCTAACACCCTGTCCCATGGGATTTCTCTTAACAGTTGATTGAGGAGGCCAAAATTTGCCCTGTGGAAGTCCAGGGTTCTGAACCATCCTGGTTCAGATGTCCATATTGAACATGTCTCCATATGAACTAGACATCTAGACTTAACTTATAAGCAATGAACGAACACACGCATTCTGGGATGTGATCTATTTCATCCTAAACTAGGTATCTAAAG
Source organism: Chloroceryle aenea (assembly GCA_013399075.1). Taxonomy (NCBI): domain Eukaryota; kingdom Metazoa; phylum Chordata; class Aves; order Coraciiformes; family Cerylidae; genus Chloroceryle; species Chloroceryle aenea. The sequence goes on along the minus strand of VWZY01013533.1, from coordinate 108,592 downwards.
TAGATTGGCTGAATTTTTCCCTAAAAGTGACTGTTTCTTTCGATCAGTTACAAATTAAACTGATGGGAAGAATCCTATTCCAACTGTTTTCACTCAAAACTTTGAAGTTGGTTCTTGCTGAACTACAACAACATCTTTAGTATGACACTGTAGGTAATGCAGGGAGGAAGGAATGAAGGAGCTACCCAAAAGTTGCTATCTTTAGGTTTTGGAGAAAATTATATAGGGAAAGGGTGTAGATGTTTTGGATGGGATAGATGCATTGCATGAGTTACATGTAGAAAGGTTTATCTTATTGTATGTGCTTGATTTCCATTGTAAATTTAATCACTAATTTCTAGCCTCGTTTGATTATCAAAGGATACCTGTTTGTGCTTTGATAATAATCTGACCATTTCCAAAAAGGGGTTTGAATGTGGTGATCCTATTTTGGAAGGTAAAAGCTTAGCTGTATGCACTCGAGTCATACACCTGTTGAACTTATCTTTAAATGAGTGGACTACGGTCTATTTTATTCACTCACATAGAAGTAGTCTTTGATTACTGTTATTGAAGAGACAAATAACAAGGCATGAAAATCTGTAAGTTGTCATCAAAGAAAAGCAGACTGTTAACTGTAACCTCAGAAGCAGTGAGTAAGACAAATTGGAACCTATTCTTCCACCCCTGCTACTTTAGTCAGTCAAGAACACATTTATAGTGGACCTCAAAACCCAGAAAATGGTGAGTCCATGGTGCAGCTAGCTCTTAGCTAGCTGCAACAAGTCTTTATTATCTTCTGTTTATTTGTCATCTATATTACGTGTACTGATGGCCTTCCCTAAGAAAGAGAGTAAAGTACCAGATACCTGTCAAGTGCAGGAAATGCATTCTATGACAACAGATCTAAAAAAGCTTTTTCTGCCACTAGCATATCTGCAAAGATATTTCCAGTGAGGCTGTTCCAACTACCTATCCACCTAAAGAACACACAGCGCAGACACTTTAGAAATTGTCAGCTCCTCCTTTCTATGAGGGGTTTCCCATCACTGCTCAGATCTGCACTGGAATATCTTTCTTGATGATGAAGGCTTGTATCTCATAAAAGGAAAACTTCTTCTGGACAAATATAACCACTTACATATCTACATATTTTCCAAACAAAGATACACCAGCCAGCTATGATGTCAGTGGCTCTGTAGCCAGCCTCACAGTACCTAAATTGACTAGAGCAGCACAGTCTCAGTGCACGCCATCTCTGCCGAAACTCATATTCCAACTGAAACAATGAGCTACAAAGTGGATCAAACAAATAATCACAAAAAATATTTCCCAAAATACACACACACACACATAGATACATAGATACAGAGATAATCTTACACCATACAAAACGAAAACCTGAGTCTGAGTCTCCTGTTATGATGATTCAGATCAGAACTTGTTTTGCTGGAGCTACTGGTGAAAGTAATGTACATGAGATAAAGTCAATGCCTCTACTTCTGCCTGAAATTATTTTTGCTTTTCTTTTTTCTTTTTTTTTTACTTCAAGTATTCATCAGGTGATTCATACTCAAATCACCCTAACATATTGTTCACTTTCAATTGCACTTGCTATGATTATTTTTAGGCTCTAATCTCATTAACTTAAATTTCTGCACACAAAGATCCTGAGTTCCTTAAGAGCCAATGGAATTAACCTATACAACATGACCTTTTCCCCTCTGTCCCTTTGTATCTTGTGCTGTATTTTGTTTTATGACTTCAAAATGGATTTATTAAATGGAACTGCATCAAATCTATTCTTAAAACTCAGATAAACTATGTACATTATTTCCACACTGCCTGTCTTCCCAGTGATGTGCTATTTGCAGATTTAAAGAACCACATATTTCTCAAAGGACAGCTATTCTTTCTTTTATTAATATACTGCTCTTACTTTTAGTTATGTATTTTTAAATAGTTGCTAATTTTGGGTCATCACTGTTTGCATCTTCTAAACAGATCAAGTCAAGTTTAATAATCCTGGTTTCCTATATTATAAAAAGTCTCAGTGTCTACACTTACTGGTTGGGTTTTTAAAAAGTGCTCTGCATCTGCCTAGTTCATATTCTACTCATGACTATGCTATAGTATTTCATCTGTATGGCATAAAATTACATCATATCATGAACTGTAGGAAAATGCTCCTACATTAGGGAGGGGAAAATAAAACAACATTAAAAAATTGTGCTGAATCACCTGTGGGTATGGATATTTTGTCTAGACCTGTTCCTGATCATCTATACTGTAAAATTACCCTTCTTTCATAAAGCCTTTTTATCGTTATTTTGCCAATTCTGCATAACATAGATTCTAGCTTTCATCTCTTTGTCATTTCTGGCTGTTGAGGAAGGAATCCTAACAGCCCGTGCTAACCTCCTGGTCATTTCTTGATGTCTTTCTGCATTCTTTTTCTCTTTTTTTTTTTTTTTTCTGCATAAGTCCTGTACTCCCTTTTACACTTTGAACTTATTCTTTCTGTTTCTGTGTGAGAAAACCCTCCAGTTGTTGAATTAAATTTGTTCTTAAACTCACACTTACCTTTAATGGGTATTTCAATACGAATAACTTAAAAAAAAAAAAATGTTATGAATAGCAGCAGCAATTTCTATATCACTTTCAGATTGGACTTCACATGGGGCGTGTTGTATAGAAAAAGCAGTTACAATTCTATTTCTCCCAGTGATACAACTACACCTTTTCATACATATGTTCTCAGAGACACCCAATACAGTAGGTATGCTCTCATATGCATCTGAAAGAAAGCGGCTTCCCATAATCTCTTACTTTGACTGTTGTGCTTTAATTTGTGGCCTGTTTTCTCCTTCATTTTCCCTCTCACTCCTGCATACCCATCTCCAGGTAAAATACATGGTTTAGTAGGTCATTTCCTAAAGAACTGGAAGATTAAGAGCAAAAGCTCTCTCATTTTGAGTGGATTCGATGCAACATCTCCCAAAAAACTTTGTGACTCACCACAATGAAATCTAGCATGGACACAAGCTCCACAAGGAAGCAGAAAACATAAGAATCATATATAATCCATACTTTTTTTTTATATGCTATGTGGGTCATGAAAAAATGTGCTTTATGTATTTATATGTCTATACAGTAGGTCTTTATTGCATATATTATACAAAGGGACTTGCCTAAAAGAGAGAAATGTAGTGTCTGATCCCTGATCCCAAGACTGATTTTGTAACCTAATATTAGGCAGTCAGTGTCTAAGATGGTTAGAGTGTCCTTGGTGCAAGTCCTGCTTTCACAGAGTAATGACCCCCTTTGGTCTACTGAAGTTCTTGAATGAATTTTTTTTTTTTTTTTTTAGGGTGTGATAGCCAAATGTGTAAGAGCATTGCTCATGCAAAGCAGTCTCTGGTCTAGCCTCTAACCTTCTGTGTTAGGAAATAAGGAAATGTCACACTGAACTCCTGCTTTGCCTCTCACACTCAACTTAGGTACCTGAGTTACATGTAGGGGCAGAATTTCCATTTTATTCTAGTCTGAAACATTTATCTCACTCCATCAAATGTAGGAGAATCTTTGGATCCCAAGAAAGGATTCCAATTTCTATGCACTTAAACGGTGCCCTTTCTGGCTGTATTTTCAGAGGACATCTACAGACTGCTCTCATTAGATAATAAATAAATTCTAATATAAACACAGTATACTTTTTTTAAGTCCAACTCTATCCCTATTCCTAACAGAAATAATTATCTATCATTCTATAATTTCAACTGTTACTTTTTTAAAAATATATTTATAATTTCAACTGTTACTTTTTAAAAAATATATTTTGTGCTTAATGATCTGAGGACAAACTTTTAGTCAACATATTGAAATAGGAAAATAAACAATTTTTAACTTTCCAAAGGATGACATCATTTAAAGTTGAATGATGTTTTAATTATTTCAGATGCTAAAAAGACAGGTCTTGTTTACATAGATCTTCTATGGTTAGTTGAGGCCATTGGTGAAACAATAAATTTGATACAATAGAAACAAAACCAAAAACAGTTGTGTAGCATGCCTTAAAAGTATATATGGTAAGTAAGAAATCTCACCACATATGCTTTAGAAAATGTAAAAACATAACCCTAGGTTATGCCCAGGTGGGCCTGGGCAGCTTTGCAAACACTCCTGTGTTAGGCAACTGGAAGAACTCATGCCACACAGACCTTTTCATCAGTAATCCACATCTACAGAGTACAAGGAAGAAAACACCTGCTTCCTTGGTTTGTTTTTGTAATTTTAAATTCAGCTCTTCTCTGGTGTTCCTTTAGTGTCACAGCAATACTATTACTTACTCTTTCTATTAATAGTATAGCCTTCAAAATTAAGTTTTTAGGATGACAAAACTACCTGATGAGTACACCTAATGAACCCCCTGTAGGTCTTGAGCTGTCAAACCTGTTAGCTGGCAAAACTTTCTCTTACAGAGCCACCATATTTTTTTGCTAAAACAGTATACTTACTGCACGGAGTATATAAAACAGTATACTTACTGCACAGAATATGTAATATCTGCAATGCACTTGTTGGAAAAAAAAAAGTTTCAAAATCAAGTGTGGTGTTATTCATAACTGATATGTTTCATGTTAGCAATGGACAATTTTCAGTACTTCCTGCATCAAGACATTATATGCCAAATAATTCTGAGGATTTCAACAACAGCGACCAAAATCATCTTGAGACTATAACAACGTCAGTGCCCTTTCTAATTCCTATTTAATGTCCTTTACCAAACTCCTTGACGTGTTGTTTTTTTTTTTTCTAGCATTAGTCCTCTTTGTCTTCTGCTAAGTGACTTGGCCTTTCTGGCTGTCCAGCTTGATAGTTGTAGTTCCCATGGTCTGCTCTCAACTAATATCTGTAAAATACATCAATTTACAGAAGGGAAAGTATCTTTTACGGTATGAAAGGACTATGCCATATGATACAGGTGGTGAACAAAACTGAATTGTTTTGAGACCCATAAAATGAGGAAGAAATGCTTCCATAATAAGAGTATTTAGGATTCCATATTAATTATAAACCAATGCTTTTGTTTCAGAATAATGCTCTGTAGTGTTGTTGCTTATATTTTTCAGTTAAACAAAATTTCTGTGACGAGGCATTTGCCAGGACTTCAAATTTGATTCATGAGAATAGATATGGATCACAAGAAATTATCATTCCAGTCTGGAATTTTATTTAATTTTATTATCTCCTCAAGGGAAAATTAACTCCAATAGCTACCAAATAAGGTACTCTGCTTTTCAGGGTGAAAAGTTGCCCCTTGTGTTCACCATTTTAGGACAAATACTGTAAGCCTAGTAGGAATCATGCATGAATAAGATGATCAAAATTTGTCCTTAGAGCTGCACTCGAAACACAAAAGGGAAAATAGGAACCCCTAACATTGAACAAGCAAAACCTATTTTAAGAATCATTATATCTGTAGCATCAAGAAGGATTCAAACAGAGTCTGTGGTCACTGTGTAAGCCGTGCTGCCATGTGGACAATGAAATCTTTGTAGTAGCACTGTGAAAAGCAAAGAAATTCCAAGAGAGAGTATGAAGAGTTTTGCACAGCCTGTGAATATGTTTCCATAAGATGTGAAACTTCCTACAACAACATCAGGTCGTTATGTTTGCAGATATGGATTCAAAGAGCTACTATATAATTGAGTTGGCTATTGGTTCTTTAAATCACTCTACACATAAGGAAACATCTTCTTGGCACACTTGTGCCGAAAACAGGAGATCATTGGCAATGAACTGGTTACAGAGAGTCTGAGTGAGAACAGGAATACAGTTCTAAAGCTACAACACTTTCACTCTGAATTTCTTCTTTAATTCATCTTATTCCAGAAAGAATTAGTTTTACTCTATGATCTTGCCAGACAACAAGGGAAAGAGGCAAAATCAAGGATCCACTCAGCATTTATCTGCAGACTGAAGGATGCAATGGGAATACAGAAAAAGTAACCTCCACACAGCCTCTTCTTGAGGATTGCAATCTGCAAGAATATAAAGCAGCACTACTAAGATACATGGTTCCTTTCCAGACCTACTGCTCTGGCAAGACTAGAGAAAGATTCAGTCACATAAACACTGAAACAATTTGACATTAAAATGGGCCCAACATGCCATGTTTTGAGCTAACACTGAAAGAAAGGGTTAGTGAATTAAAAATACAAGCAAGCAACTCCATGCCATGTGAAATAGTTTCAGAATGAAGCAGCAATTAAAATAAGGTGTAATGCTGAATGTGTTCTGTGGTGCTCTTACTAAGGACTTCAGACACCAAGCTCCTTAAGCATCCCAATATCCTCTACAGAAGTTTCAGATATTTAATATTATTATTTATGGCTTTTTATTTTTAGGAAGGGAGCTAAATATGTAAGCCTCTACATCAGAAGGGTACTTAAGTACATTCCTAACTCTAAACATGGAAGTTAAAGTGAAGTGGGCTACCAACTGTTTAAAGTTACATGTAAGTTTCTAGACACAGCCAGGGAGGTTTACTGAGTTAAACATAGAAGGAAGTTTTTTAAAATAGTTCTTCAAGGGGACAAAAAGTTAGGTATGACAAGTTCAACATCACCTCACATAAATGTAACTGCCAACATAAAGTTATTCTTGGTTTGTCCTAATGTAAACAAGCTCAGTATTAGGCCCAATCTCACTTTAGAGAATTCAAAAATAATGTTTAAATAATGCTCTTCCCAAATTATACTGTCTATGAGTAGCAAATCGTAAACACCCAGAGCATGGAGCACAGAAGCAAGCAAAAGTTTCCTAAACTAACACACAGTCATGTTTAAGCAATTCACCAATCATCCAATCAACCAACCACAAACACATAACAACTGAACTTTTTGCACAAGAACTCAAGATACCCAGAGGTTATTTGCTGGTTAGCTGTTTCCCCACTCTACTACACAACCTTGAGGTTTCCAGTTCTGAAGTGCCTGTTGTACTGTGATATGAGAAATAATATGAACAGCTAAACAGCAGAAAAAGCTTGTAATCTATGCTTGCATCTTCAATGCAGGAAGAAAGTATCAATAAATGCTCTTAACGCTTAGGTCTGACCCAGCCACTCCCAGTCCTGAGCACTTTGTATCTAGACCAGAAAGACACCTTTAACTTCTTATCCAGAGAAAATTAACACTATAGCCAGGATAAATGTCTTCCAGCTGCAACTCTATTTTTTTCCTGTTTTTCATATTCTTATTGGTGATACACCCTAAGCACAAGGTATCTCCTTTTATGAAGGAGGTGAAACAATACAGCAACAGAATTTATTAGCAAAGAGTTAAACTCTGCTTCACCTTGGGAAACTGTCAGATATTTATTTAGTCTTCTTTGGACCTGGAAAATCCAATTCTTTCCATGTACATTGTTCTAAGCACTGAAAATACACTTTCTGGCCACTTAATTAAAAGCTATATTTTTCTTCTATTAGGTTTTTTGCCTGTGTGATACACACAAGTCTAGCTCTCTCCTCTGATTAATACTGTACACCTGCTGTGTTCACCAAATAGATGACCACTTTCCTGATAATAGTTTAAATCGGTATCTTTAGTGGTCATCAGGGTGGACAGGTGACCTTGCTAATATAGATATGTCATCTTTTTTACCAAGATGTATAGTATCTTCAGTGACAAGCACAGCTGCAAAGTTGTGTGTGCCACCACAGTTTCCTCAACATGTGGGCTTCTTTCATCTTTAAATTGGTGTTTGCATCTCCTCTTGCTTAGAGGACATAAGAAGCAATCTGATCAGGGGATGAGGAAAATACTGGAGGGCACTAATGATCTTAATAGAGCTGACAGGTGTATTTCAAATTCAAACCTATTACCAGATTTTTAAAAACAATCCTACGATTTAAGGAAATGTGAAACTAGGTAGAACATCTAACTCTCTGGGATAGTTTTATTTATTTTTAAAACCTGTATTATGTATCCTTTGAATATACATTGCTGTCTATGTATTACAGCAATTTTTGCAATATTCCACCTGGAAAATCAGGTGCAGTACCACATATTGGTATATTGTATATGCCAGCTACCTTGAGTTTAATAGAAAATGTAAGGGAGTGTCTAAAAGATTTATACATCCTAATAATTCATCTCTTGGGAAACTGCAATAGTTTTTGTAGCATCATCTGTGAAATGGATTTGATTGATGTATCAATTTTCCTTAGGTCTAGAATCAGCCTGACTCCTCCTGCCCCTGGCTGATTATGAAATACCTGGAGTACAAGCCATCTTGAATGTCTTCATGTGATATGGGCTAAATGATGCCTTGGAACATCTGTTCCGGGAGCTTCTCCAGCGGAGATTTCTTTCTATAATAGAAAAGCTTTGTGAAACAGTCTTTGGAACCCAACTACCTGAAGCAAGCTCTTTTCAGAAGAAAGTACTTTGGTTTGCCTTGCAAATCAAATGCACCTTTCAGATTTTGATCCGAAGGTTGTCAGAAGTTGCCAACACAGATAAGGGGCACTCCAAAAGCAGCCTTTTTTCTTACTCCTTCCCATTTGTATTGCAATTCACAGGTTAGGGTATCATAACACAGGTCATCAATCTGCCCTTTCTTTCTATGATATAACAGGAACAGGAAAATTTCATTTTTCCTTTAATGGTAGTGCTGAACATAAGGGCTTCTCAAGTCTGTTCATAGATAGATGGGTAGATATCTGTTCTTCAAAGAGATTCAGTACATTTAATGGAATTTTTAAAAGGATATGCCAGCCATTGTGCCTTTTATTTTTTTCCTTTTAAATTGGTATTTTGAGATTTGTAAGAGTGTTTCTTTAGGATATATCTGTATTTTCCAAGTCCTTTAGTTTGTCAATGATGAGGCTAGAAAGATGTTATTTTCAAAATGGCTGAGATGATTTCAGTGAATCTTCAAGTATTTTCCGTAAGAAATGTATACCTATATTACATACATATTATCTATGTTCTTTGAGAATCTCCTCCAAAATTCACTTTCATTCAACAAAAAATATGAGCAATGAGATGTTAGTGAGGTACTTGAGTTTCTTACATCTACCCTTTCCTAAGAACAGAATTTGGCCTAAGAAATCTCAAAATACCTTTACTTTCCTCCTCTTTCCCCTTCTTCTCCACTAATTGCTGCTTCTGTACTCCTATACTTGCTGATGGAATTCTATCACTGATACTTATGATATTATCTGTTTTGTCCAATTAGACTATAGTTACTTATGGAACTTTTCTTAACTGGTATAATCTACAGAACAAGTGACAGAAACTTTTATGAGAACTGTGTAGGCATCCTACTGTCCAGTGGATAACTCTGCATTTTGTTTCTATAGGATAGGAACATTAAGACATTCATATCTCCTGTTAAGGCGATTTAAAGGGTGGATGTTGGTTTACTACAATACGCACTAAATTCAGAGCTGGCAGACCTAATTTTCCTATCTAGTCAATAGGTAAAGGCAGGCAAGTGCTATATTCAGGTCATGTAGTTTTATAACCCCCCATTTTGATTACACTTTGCTTCCCTGGTAAATCAACAGTTATGTTATGAGTGGAAAAAAATGAAATGTCAGGATGCCTATTGAAAGCAATAGGAAATATATTATCTAAAAAAAAATTGATTTTTTGATTAGCTCCTAGTCCTCACCAAGAACAAACTTATCATTCTCCCCTCCTTGGCACAGACATAAGGAACTCCATACTACCTTCCTCGTTAATTACTAAAAACTCTTGTAAATCAGCTGTGCTCTATCTGGGATTTTTGCATAGTGACTACTATACTGATTCTCAAAAGATCATGAAATATTTTTATTATAAAATTCTATTATCATTTTTCCCATTTAATGAATATTTTTTCTTAATGACTAATATTCGACATAGATGTATTATTACTGGAATAGAAAGGTATCCTAAGAAAAATCTGACCTGTGTAGGTATATTTAATGTAATATAAAGAGCAGCTAATACAGGGACTCTGTAAAATTTTTTGCAGTTCTTAACCACAGCCTACTATATATGGAAGAAAAGCAGTCAAAAAGTAATGTCAGCCTCTGTAGATTGAATGGAACCACTAGAGCTACATGTGAAACTGTGTTGCAATAAGAAAACCACTGTGATTCATTATTATAGCAAAAGTAAACTGGGTACAAGCCTGCTGGCTTGCCAGAAGCTATTTTCTTGAGCTCTTGAGTTTTGCTTAGTTTTTGTTTGTTTGGTTGGTTTGTTGTGTTGTTATTTTTTTTTTTTCTTTCATCATTTTTGATAGTGTAGATTCAAAGTTTTTCAAGTCAGCTGAAATCACAGCAGCAGTTGCACCATAAGCTAAGCACCAAGAAACTCAGTCAACCATTATCTCTTAAAGAAACTACTAGGAATCCTGTGCTTGCCCCTCAGGATAGCAATAGCACTTGCACATCAGCCTGATCTAACACAGCTTATCTTCCAGGTTCTGAAACAGCAGATTTCCCTGCAAAAGCAAATGGCTTCCCTGTTGCATCAAACTCGTGCAACTTGTAATATTGTCAGTTTATGCTCTACCAATTTTGTTGGCAAATTTAAGCAAATGAGGATATGCTACAGATTCAGATATTCGAGAAATGCTTTGTCACCCAGCTGGCCACCAACTTGCCCAAATGGAAAGAATACCTCCAAAGTCTTTCTATAAGATTTAAGATCTGATCTTACAGAATGCTGAAACAAAAGTCATACAACTTTCATACCTGGTTCCTAAGAGGAATCCAACTGAGGAGTGCTGAAAGCTTTTCTTATATTTTTATTGGTTAGAAAGGTGAATCTACCCAACCAAAAACGTGTTCCCTGGAAATGGGAACAAAATACTTTTTAGATAGCTCATTAATTTTTGCATGATTCTTTCATTTCACCCCAGTGCATTATGATGTTTGTCATCAGCATATGGACTCTTGAGTAAATGGACACTAATTACATGTTTTGAAAATACTGGTTATATAGAGTCCAATATCA
>VWZY01013533.1:69935-97563 GCA_013399075.1 Chloroceryle aenea | reverse complement strand
AAAAAAAAAAAAGAAATATGAATAGGTTTAATCATATTGCTACTACATTAAATTGGTTACTATCAGTGACCTGTATATCTAAATGGCATTTATGCCATGGTATGATAACCAAAATATATGAATTTCAGAAGGACTTTATCTAGGTAAACCTCTTTCTATATATATTTTTAATAGAATCAGCTAAAGTACACAGCATTCAAGTCTCAAAGAACCAAAGTATAATAGCTCATTCTGAACATTTTCTTGGGGTAGGGGGAAGTATGGAGCAAAATTTTCAAAGGGAAGAGGCCCTTTTTTGCTCACAAAAATTATCTGCAAATTTGTGACATCACTTATGTGGGCAATCATTGACATTATACAAGCAGATCCAGCAAATACACTTGCAAATGATCAGTACAGGCACCCAGCTGTAGCTGATGCTTTGCTTCTACCTTTGTGAATAGTCTGGTAACTGCATGCATTAATCCACCACTAGGATTACATTTTATGCAAACATTTTCAGCACAAACACACCTCCACCCTCCTTGTTTGAAATGTGAGTGCTGGTGTATTAAAAAATACTTGCAAGGCAGACTTATTAAAATAAATGTTAAGAGAACAAAGTGGGGTATATTTTCAGTGTGGAGCAGAGAGATTTAGCTGCATGACTTCCATTAGCTTTAATGAGAACTGCACAGCTAAATCCTCACACACCACACTAGAAGATTAACCCAGAAAACACACATTGTTTACTTTTTACTAATACTCTGATTATTACCACGTTCTTCCTCCTCCTCCTCTTCTTCCTCCTCCTCTTCTTCCTCCTCCTCTTCGTCCTCCACATCTTCACCTTCCTCTTCATCCTCCTCTTCTTCCTCTTCAATCTCCTCTTCTTCTTCTCGATCTATCTCCTCATCATCCTCCTCCTCATCACCTTGCTCATCATTATCATCAGAATACTCCTCCTCTTCTTCATCTTCTTCCTCCTCTTCCTCTTCCTTTTCATCCATCTCCTCTGTTCCATCAGTTTCATAGCACTCATCTACTGAAGAGTTGTCTGCTTTAACCACAAAGGGTTTTCTTTTAGGGGCTGGTTCTTGGGGTTGCTTATCCTGTGTTTTTCTTTTTTTTGCCAAAGGACAGCCATAAACACTGAAAAAAAATAAAAAATAAAAAATTGCAGATTACTGTAGGTCATGTCATTTAGTCACATATTCTAACTCTATGCTGTGATTAGTTGCAGTTCTCAAAATACATGTTTTCAAACCAAAATGCTGCTTAGGCAGTTATGACCAAGGGCTAGGACACTTAGAAAACTTGTGAAATCACATACAACGAGTATTTGCCTGAAAGTGGCACATACAAATTCTGGCATAATAGTTCCAGAATTGACACAAATGTGTGTTTTTCCTTCTCGTTCTTTTCTGTCTTCTCTATGTTACACTCTTTTCTGAACAGGTTAACATAGTAAAAAAAACCCATCAATCTTATCCTACTCATTAGCTATCAGTACAACAACTGTCAATAAAGCAGTGTTTTGTAACTTTGTAATATTCAGTAAGGTTTTGACTGTGTATAATTAAGGTGTGTTTCAATGCTCTTTAAAAAAGGAAAATATGACCACACTCTTAATGCTGTTTATATTTTTTTTATTATAGATGATGAATTGCTCATAAATTCTCCATTGCTATGCTCCATTATATGCTAAAAGGATGGATAACTGGGAAAACCACCTCCCCAACACAACCAAACCCAACAGTTTTCATGGCTGGTATTGGAAGTCTTCTTACATTTGACAAAAAAATAAATAAAATCAGACACCAAAACAAAATTCTTTGTCAGTGAAGGACATCAGACTTTTTGAAGCTAAGTACCACTTCCTCATTGATCATTTTAATGTACTGTAACACAAACGTCATTTCAGAGTTCTGGTCTTTACCAGAGTAGCCACCTGTTTCTCAAAGGCCATATTATCTGTGTTTGTTGAGTGTGATCATCCTTGTGCAAGCCTTATAATCTCCTACATGGTGTGACTGCCTACACAAATTACTTTTGTTGAGTGTGATCACCCTTGTGCAAGCCCTATAATCACCTACATGGTGTGACTGCCTACACAAATTACTTTTCTTTTAAAGAACTTCTTCTTTGAACTTTTTATTGTGTGATTATAAATGCAACTCAAGCTACCCCAGTTTTTACTCTTCTTCCTGTGATTAACTAGTTTTGGGAGATTTAAACTCTCCTTTCTAGCCCTTTCTGCATATCTACTTGTAACTTCCTCTTCTATGTTATGTTTTTGTCTCTTTCATCCCAATTACAAAAGACTGACGATCTTTATAAATTTCTTTCACACTAATGATGCTTCATATTCTATTGACAGACCACTGAAAAAATAGAGGGCTTCACCACATTTAGTACTATAGATATGCGCTTTGTGGTGTCTGCATTGTCTTGATCTTTCTCTGATTTAATTCATCCCAGCAGCTATCCATCCCAATTACTTAAACTGCTGCTTATGTAACAAGAATTTCTGCCTAATCGTTTTATTTAAGTGCCTAACTTATACATTGTCTTACCTAAATTTTAAATCACTTGTTCACAGGAAGGTTGACTCAGTCTGCCTGGCACACACACATCTAATACACACAGTCACAAAAGATGGTATTCATCATAGAAAACCAGATAAGGGGGAGCTTGTCTGCATAACACAGGTACTTGTCTCTCTGTGTAGTGACTGTAAGTGTTGTTAAAGTCTAATCCAGAGTGCCTAAATTAAATACCTCCCTCCATTAACACTATCAAGAAATACTAAGGAAATTTTAAGTACCTCCATCTAGCCAGATTCCAATCCTCCTCAATTAGAGTGGGTACAGGGTAGTAGTCCCAATGGGATATAGTCTCCAGACACCAACACCAAAGCTAAAGCCTAATGGTGCAGGCTAGAGGGGGAATAGACCCATATCCTTTAGATCCCGGTACCACACTCCATCCAGCAGGTCACATGGCATGTCCTTGGGAAGAGTACCCTCTTCTAGAAGGTGAGCCCCTGTGCATCTGGCTTCAAGAAAGTCTCTCTGATACACATCAGGCAAGCAAAAGACCAAAGCATCACTAATTTTAAGAGCCCTAAACCCGGGAAAAGAGTAGGCCTAATCATCTGGTGTTTTTGCTTTGGACTATATCTGTTTCTACCCAAAGATGCTTCATTGTAAACCCTATAAATATGACGGGAATCCTTGTTCCTAGGTCACCACTACTGCTTGCTGCCAGATGACTGTCCTGCCTCTGTGAGGCCTCCTCTTGGTCAGGACCTGGATACTCAGAACCGAGAGGAAAAGTGGGGCATATTTTCATGGAACATATTCCACATCAGCACATTCAGGGCAGAAACAGGAGTTCAATCTCCATCAGTCTGGACAATGACTAAAACCTGGGGCAAAAGGGAAACACTGCTGTAGTTCTGACTACACCAGGTTCATTTTGGTACTTTCTCTGGTGCTATGGCAGTTCAGAAGCTGCATATTTAAACTCTACTTAGGGAGCTCTGAGAGAAAGCATGTGATTTTTTTCCTTAGAACTGGAATCTCAGAGTTTGTGTAGTGCCCAAGGAAACAGCTGGATAATTAGGGAGGAATCTGTTTCATTTACGTTCCTAACAGAGGTTGCATCCTGGAAAACAGGGTGGGTGATAGCCTGGAGCTCGGGTATATTTTAGGAAATTGCGTATCAGCTCAATGGGTTTTAAGCAGACAGGATAACATTTGATTGGATGTGTCTTAATTTCTTGGTTTCTGTTCCTTCTCTTTGTGATGCATACTATCCTCACTGTAGCTTCTTCAATTGCATTATAGTTAAGAGATATTTTATCAAAATCCTGATATTTATTTCAAGGATGTGAGTTTTCTTAGCCCTGGCAATCCCCAGGATTTCACTTGTTCCTCCTATTATAACCTTCTAAGAACACTGTAAGAGGCAAAGATGACACTTCAGGCAGCTCTAAATTAAAAGCATCAGGGTTAAAGGGCACCAACAGATGCACAATTGTGAAAATTTTTGGCCACTGGAGATGACATAAATTTGAATTTTGTCCCATTAAAGCAAGAACATTAATGCCACTCAATCTTTGTTCAGTTAAAACCACTTAATACTTAGAAATGTTTTCATCTAGTAATGCCCCAAAACACTTCCTTTTGGAATTCACAAGTCTGGGGAATGGGGAAGAAGACAGTAGGATAACAGATGAATTTATTTTGCTTTGAACTGTTACTTAATTTCTTGTACTTGGTATCCAATTACGTGACAACAAGAAATTGTTGTCATTGTCATTTTTCGTCATCTCTAATCTTTTTTTCCATGGCTTTATGCTTTTCTGCACAACATTATACGATGTTTTTGAGAATGTAAGGCATTACTTGGGATTTAGGCCCCTCTGGAAAGTGCATAATTGGCAATGGAAATCAATGCCAATTAGCTACCTGATCGTCTTTGACGCTTTTATAAATCTCATTAAATAACTGTTGCAACTCAGCTATTCAAGTAAAATTGTGAAGTTTACTTCAGTTTGTCACTTTATTTATCTATTTTCCATGCCTTTAGTCATAGAATTAAAAATGAGGATACAATAGCAACTAACAGAAACAAACATTTCTGTATTTTAAGGATTGAGTCCAACACTAAGGACTTTGAAATATGTCACTTTTCCAAGGAAATTAGTTATGTTATTTAACTCCTACTCAGCTTTGGTAAACTCTTTCTGAATTAGTTTGTACCAGTTTTTCTGCAACCCTGAATCTGGTTTTGCCTGTGCTTGGATTTATACTTTATAAAGCTACTGTTGTATGTGTTTTTCTTATAAAACCTTTAGAATACTGTCTTGCACTGATTTCCTTCTGCTCTTCATCTATATACTTCATATAGTATATATACACCTCACATACTATAGACTTTATAGCCTGAGAGAATTAAAAAAAAAAAAAAATCAATGTCTTTCAGAAACCTGGGAAACAGGTCACCAGACCTGAAGCCTACTGTTTAGCTGNTTTTTTTTTTTTAACCTGTTCCACTCTCATCCTTTGTTTCATTAATTTTTCAGAGTCTGCCTCCAGGACACTTCTCTCTGTTTCTGGCATGTTCCTTGTGGTTTCTCCAGTGAGCACGCCAAGGGGAAGGCAGCAGCAGCTTCCCATCAGCCTCTGCCATGAACTTCCCTGGCTGACCACATGCAGGGACAACCATGTCTCCCATTGACCTCTTGCCCCTTGTATATTTATGAAATCTGTTATTGTTTGTCTGTATAGCTTCTGCAATTTTCTTTTCATTTCCAGTTTTGGCTTTTGGTATCATCCCCTTATTTGCTTATTTTTTAGACTTGTTTATCCCTGAACAAAGCAATGACCCCATTGATTTATATGTCTTGCATGCCTTTATCCATTCTTTTATTGATCAATGTATTTCCCTGTTCAGCTGTGTTTGTCTTATTTTCTCCTCACACATCTGCTCTCTTGGTTTTCAGCAGAGTATATATTTAGGCTTTCTGAATCACACTTTTGAATATTCCACACTGCTTTGTTGTGTGTCTCAGTCATCTCTGGTTTTCAGAATCTGCCATGAATAATTCTTGTGGAAAGAATGTTGTTGAATTTCATAGCGATAAGCTCCAAGAGGACACATAGATATTAATAATTGAAGAAATTGAAGAAATAATATATGAATTTAGACTCCTTAGTAAGAAGATGATTTATGGTCTTTTTTAACTCTCACACAGTTTTTCTCCATTAAAAAACATAGGTTGTTACTCAGTGACACATTCAGTAGGACCTTTCTTCTGGAAATATGTAGTTATTTCCCAGAGATGAACAGCTTGATTTTAATATACGTTATTACTAATCTAATAAAATTTTCACCATAATTAGTATGGTTATTATTTCTAAGCTATAACAATTAAAAATATATTTTTAAATATATATAGTATAGGACCAAATGAATACAAGGGGTTTTCTAAATCCAATTAGTGATTAATGTTCTCTCCTCCATGATATACCAACTCACACATTAAAGGTGGGACACAGCACCTATGTCTGGAAAATACTTTCTTCTTATGGTGTCTTATTTCACTATATGAATTACAAAGCAAGCTTATGTGACTAGTAAAGGTTTTCTCGATTTTAAATACCTTGTTTAGACGAAGTGATTCCTATCTGCTATGTTTACTGGCCTTTTTTTCATTTGTTCCTCTATCCTATGGAATCTGAAATTTCAGAAGCCTCATGCTGTAAGATCCATGTAAAGAAAAATAAAAGCAGCAATATTTTGCCTGAAATCTGAATAATACTTTTTCTTGGAGGATTGTTTTGTTTTTTTTTTTTCTTATCTGATTAGTAGTTTGAAAAAACGTACAAAATGTTTTTCAATTTAAAAAGTGTCCCCAGCAAGAGTGCTTTCGTTCCTTAATTATTTTTTTTTTTTGGTGAGAAAAATGTAGTCTGGCCCCATCCTATTGACACCTTCCCTTTAGATACCTATAAGCACTGATAAGATCCCCTCTCAGTCTTCTCCAGGGTAAATAGTCTCAGGTCTCAGCCTTTCCTCGTTTAGAGAGGTGCTCCAGTCCCCTCAGCATCTTTCTAGTTCTCTATTGGACTCTCTCCAGTAGTTCTCTGTCCGTCTTGAACTGGGGAGCCCAGAACTGGACACCATACTCCATATGTGGCCTCACTAGGGCAGAGTAGAGGGGGGAATAGAATCTCCCTAGACCTGCTGGGCACACTCTTCTTAATGCATCACAGGATACCATTGGCCTTCTTGTCTACAAAAACACACTGCTGGCTCATGGTTAACTTCACCAGGACTCCCAGGTCCTTCTTTGTGGAGCTGCTTTCCAGAAGGTCAACCCCTAACGTGTACTGGTGCATGGGGTTATTCCTCCCCAAATGCAGGACCCTACACTTTGTCTTGTTGATGTTCGTAAGGTTGACCTCTGCCCAGGTCTCCATCCTGTCCAGGTCTCACTGAATGGCAGCACATCCTTCTGGTGTGTCAGCCACTCCTCCAGTTTCGTATCATCAGCAAACTTGCTGAGTGTACACTTTGTAGCTTCATCCAGGTCACTGATGAAAATGTTGACCAAAACCTAGTACTGACCCCTAGGGAACTCCACTATATAGAAACCTCCAAGTATAGTCTGCAAAAGAATGAGTTTCTTTAAAGAATAGCATTGCAAAAATAAGTTAGAGTACCAAATAACGTGAAAATAGAATAGAATGGAGCTCAAAATTTAAGGTGATTTTGGTTTTGCATTTTTAAACAAAGTATAGCAGATTAGCTTTGATGTAATCAATACAGTCACAGTGACTTAAGTCAAAGTGAGTATCTTTTATTTAATTGGAACCTATACATCTCCAATCTGAAATACCTCTCCACTCTGATTCACTGAGACTCCAAATTGGTGTAATTGAACCCTATGATAAACAGTGGCAAATTTACTGGCTAATCTATCCTCTGGATGGTGACCAAAGTCTCTGCTCTTGGGACATGACAGCTGAAAGAAAACTTTCAGTTTTGCAGTAGTTAATCCATTTAAACAATGTTTATTTAATTGGTTAAATCCAATAGCTATTCAGTGAATGAAAATGAGGCACAGTAATGTATTTCTAGGTGTTGTACAAATGCAGAGGAAAAATCTCAGCCCTGGAGAGCTCATTGAAAGCAAGATGTAAAAAAAAAAAAAAGAAAAAAAGTAACAAACCATGAGACTAAAAACTTATGTGGCAGCATGGGTTAGTGAAGTACATGCCCTGCAGTTGTAGATTTTTGAAAACTATTTATATAAATAAATCAATATAATATTTGACTGCCCCACCACTTATGATATCACAGATGGGGTTCATCTCTCACCTACCCCTAGGCTTCTAAAATCTAAATCTATCCTTGTTATGTTAAGCTTCTCTCATAAGTTAATGCAGAGAAACTGGAACCTCCTTGGAGGCAATTCATCTCACCTTTCTTAGACACTTCCCCTATCTCTCCACTAAAAATAACGGGAGTTCTACCACCTAGGAATCTGATAAAAATTGAGACAATTCCAATTCTTTTTATCTCTTTTCCTTTTTTTTTTTTTTTTTATGTCCATCCTCAACAAAGACAGTACCTTGCAAATTTTAAAACCACACACCACAATACTTCAATAAAGCAAAACTGAAAACTTTGCTTCTTTCCTTTCCGCAACTGGTGTACCACTTAACATGAAAAATTCTACTCTCTATAGCTTAGCTATCTTTTCAAGAGTACCTGCACGATTCAACATCAGACAAATGCTGTAGTCACACTCTAATGTTAGGATGGCAAATACCCAACTTAACTGTGCATTCAAGAGCCGGAAGCCACAATTGATTATTTCTTGTTGGCAGACCCTTGAATACAGGGACCAATCAAAGAAACTAGGATAGTGCAAAGAGCACAGGTTTAATGACTCATATTGATTCATTAGATGAAATGCATATAATCAAGTTTTGCTAAGTGGCTATTGATTCTGCACACTTTGATGTTGATTTAAATGTAACCCAGACACATAAAAATGGGAACATGCAGAGCCAGTGACCAGTTCTGCAATAACTCAAAGAACACTGACTTCTGCACTAACTCAAAATCCTAAAGTCCACATTTATTTCTATAATTTTATATATAAAAATCCAAACTGGAAGAAAAACACTGAGAAAGAAAACCCCGATTTTTTTTTACATACAGACAAAAATTAATTTGGCTACACTGAGATAAATCAAAGCAGTATCTAGAGCTGCCAAGATGTCCAGATTTGTCTGTATCCCATGTTTTCTGCCTAAGCAGTAATGCCCACTCTTTTTACAGGTAGAGGGCAGGGCAGGTTCACATTTATTATCTTTCATGATCAGTTGATATCATAAAATGGGAAAAGTCCATAATCAATTGTTCACCAGTTTGAGAGTCAGACCATGCTACAAGAGCGCTTCTATCAGTTACAAAATGTCTTTGTATAGTCGCAATGTTTGAACTTTGGACATGATATAATATCTTTCTATTCCAACATTTTAAATGTAATTGCTCTTAAGCAATTCAACATGCTAAGTTCAGGATTCGAAAACCAAGGGAAATATACTGCTGGAAATCAAAGGTGATTCATGTAGTTATACTGTCAATCATTTAACAACATGGCTAGATACCTATTAGTAGAATCAACACCATTAGACACAGACTCAATAGATCATATTTTGCAACAACAAAGCAGGTCAAACTATCATTCTAGCATGTACTTAAGTAGTGAGTAATAGACTATGCTGTCATTTTATCACATCTCTAATGTAGCGCTACCATAATGAGTCTTTCAGCTACTGATTCCTATCATGAATACTCTTCTCATCATCTCTACACAGATACACAATAGCACTGGCTCCCAGCTTTAACTAAGAAAGATATATGGCACAGAATTAAGAAATACAACACACTAATTTTCCTGTAACTATAGTAACAAGTATCTTAGGTCCAAAAAGCTAATGGCTACAGAATATAGCCAATTAAAAGCAATTATGCTGTGGAGCATCTTCTAACACAAGACTGTCATCAGTAAACATGTGAAATTACAGGGGAAAAAAAAAAAAGGACAAAACCAAAGTGATACAAGCTGGAACCACTTCAGTACTTACATACTGGTTTCTCACCTCCATCATAAGCTACAGAATACTGTTCTTTGTATTGCACAGTTCATTCAAGTGCAAAATATTCTAAATTCTGGTTGTTAAAGGACTGAGATGATTAAATCTTCCAAACCGGGGGGAGAGGGAAGGGGGTAAAGATTGTGCCATAAAACAAAGAAAAAATTATTATTCTAAAACAGAATAGAAATGACATCATCCTCTCTATTGCATTATGGAGCTGCAGCTAGAATTTGTCTCTTGGTAAAAATGTTAACCACTATTAAGATGCATTTAGCAAACATTATTATGAAGGAACTGAAAGTTTATCCCCCCTGTTATTTTTTAAGGGTGCTTGCTTTCTGAGTGGGCTCTGCACCAAAAAGTTTACCAGAAAAATCTGTTTAACATAAAGAGGATTTCTAAAATACCTATATTATTATACCTCCTTGAGCCTAATATCTAGAACAATATTTTGCTACTAGCTGTTGTGCCTGCCTGTATACTACCATATACAAAATTATAACCACAAACTTATAATCAAGACTTTTATGTTCTTTGCTCTAGATGGACACAGTTACTTCAGTATTATGGAATTTTCAAGCATCATTAGAGTCCTTATTGGTGGTTCTTACCAGAGATGCATTAGAGCAATCTGGTGTTCCAGACCCACACAATTCTCATGCCCTAAATTTTGCTCAGTGTGGCAATAATGGTGCACATCCTTTAAGAGACACCAGTATAATGTCACGTGTTTTTCTAAGCCCATGCAAGTATAAGGCAGGTGTTGTGGATCGTTAGTATCCCCTCTTGAGAAAATGCTGTTAACACAACCCCTGCCCCCTGCCATGACTTACTTCCTGAAAGGCATATATTTGCTTGTGTTAATAATCTACTGAAGTGGTCTCCTCCTGAAACACTAGAAGTTGCTGTATTTTAATATTAGGGAGTCTTGCAGGTAATATTTCCACTAAGATACAAGCTCACCTGTCATAAAGAAATTGGTTCAAGCTGTAGGCAGACTCAGAGGACAAAACTTTATCTCTTATGTTCAGTTCATTTTTTTAACTTTTTTTTTTTTTTCATGATTAGAAAAATTAGAATTACTCTGGTCTAAAAATGAAAGTTTACCTAGCAGTTTAATCACATGACTTAAAAAGTCAGATGGCTATATATAGGCCTATTGGGCTTTGACTTTATCTGGACTTTTTTATTATAACTGATGAAAAGAAGGATGTCTGTTTAGGGAAAAAAAAAAAATCATCAGACTGAATTCCATCACATTCCCAAATAGTGAGGTTCCAACTTGACTCATATCACATTAAAAAAAAAAAATTACTATGGCATGTAATGTTACTTTTTATAGCTGACTTTGAGTTCCAATAGACTGTAGAACAGTCTCTGAAGGAAAATGAAAATAGCCTCCCAAGGGAGTGGAAGCCCTGTACAGCATGATGTAAATGTGGCAGCTGGGCTGTGGGTGGAAATGGCGGTTTCCATTGAAAATCTTCTGCCAGTATACCTCCTATGGCTCAATTTCACAGGGAAATGTGGCAGTTATCCCTCTCTGAAGTTCAGCTGCTTAGTTTTAAAGATGCACAGACAGGAAAGGTAGCAAATCACTGACTGAACAGCAAAAGCTCTGGAATGAGGTACTGTCCAAAGACCAAAGAATAAAATTATGAAATGGCTGGAAGTAGAAGTATGTAATGGGAAGATAGCAAGAAGAGGCACAGATTCTTTAGATTTAAAAGATGAAAAGAAACTTTTTAGAAAGTATATGCCACTTCAAAGACTACATTAATTTTTTGAATAGTTTGAGACATTCAATGCTTAACACATGTCTCACCGAAAAACAGTTAGCAATGTGTTAGTCACTTTTTAAAATGGTCCCTATATATTTGGGGCACAGTTTTATAATGGGAATAGTTGTGGCAACATTAAATGTCATCACACTTAAGTTTAGATGACTAAGTTCCTTAGTGAATAAATTCCCCAATGGTAATATATAGGTATATAAACCTGGGAGTCACTATAGCAAGCATGATGACTGTGGCATATCTATGCTAAGAAATATGGAGTACTAAGAAAAGAATGTTTCCAAAATCACTTCTCTCTTTCTTGTTGATATCTGCATATACTTGCACCTCTGACTTAGGCATCATCTTGAAAATATGACTCACAGTCCAAAACAACACTTTCCAAGGTAGGTACAAAAATCGTATCTGTAAGTATGGATGGCTATTTTATTACTCTTTGTTTTGATACAGGCAGCACAGTACTGTTCTCTGCTTTTTTTTTTTTTTTTAACAACTCAGGTTGAAACAATTCTCAAAAAAAAAAAAAAAAGGAAGGCCCTTTCTTTTCTTTTTGTGTAGAACCCAATCAACCTGACATGGCTCCAACTGTGGTTCCTCTAGAGGAGTCATTTAATTATCAAACTAATTTTTCTCTCTCTTTCTCTGTTCTCTGTAAAAAACCCTCACATACGTTTCTGTCTACAGACCTGGCTTCAACAGCTCATCCTAGCCACGCTTCACCTGTCATCCTTTTGGTATGTCTCTGGCTTAGGAATTAACATTATGCTTTGGTTCACTCAGGCTGATGGAGAAACTGAAGTACTACGTTGCTTCCTAATGCAGCATTCCCACTGGTGGTCCAGGATGCACCACCATAATGAAATTTTTAGAGGAAGGGGACATGACTGCCGTGCTGTCTATAAAAAACAGTGCTATCCCTGCAAGCTAGTGTGAGCAGAGAATGCCTGCTGTGCCTGCTGGGTCAGAGGATGCTGGTATAAGTGCCTGCAGTCTGCAAATCTCAAACATCCTGGCATGAAGAAAGCACTCAGCAACAGAGCTTAGATAAGCTGGAAGCACCTCTGGGCATAGGCAAATAGGTTTTCTATTACAAATTTCATCAACTACAGACTGAGGATATTTGTGGAACCTTCTCTTCAATTTCAGTACTCAAGGTAAACTTAAACTGTGCTCTAGAATTTTGTGCTTATATCCTGATTTATCTGTTGAAATACTTCTTATGAAAGTCACAAATGTAATATTATGGTGGAAAACTTTCATCTACTCTCTAATTAACAGGTACATTTCCCAAAATGGAAGGTGGACGAGGTATCAGAAAACATTTTAGTGTCCAAAGATACCTAGAAGGTTTTGAAGGTAGGGATGATAAGCTGTATAGATATGATGTCACCTCAAATTATCTGATATCATTCAAATCTATATTGTAATGCAGCCAGTAGTCAAATCTTTCCCAACTTTCACCAGATGATTCTAAATTTCATTATGGATTAAGAAATAGGGAGTTTGGTATCATCTCTGTTTTTCAGACTAGCCAATAAATTTTCATCTTCCTGTGGAGGTTTTACTTTGTTTTGGTTTTTTTTTAAGAGTTCTGCAGCAACATAATTACAAACAGCCATGGTGTAAGAGAAATGAAATTCTCTTCCTGCTTACACAAGTGATCAGTTTAATCCATAGTCTAACAGGTAAAAAAAATAAAATAAAATTTCTACTAAGAAATCTAAACTAACCATGATAGTTCTATTGTGGATATACACAAGTCCACTAGACTGTAATTTGTAAATCTGACTGACTGCTATATTTTCAATGAACAGTCACAATTATAGTAGATAGAAAAAGCTACATGTGTTCTCTGTTTTACAGTTTTGGTTAAATGCTGACATTTTAATTGAGTGGTTCCACTTCTTAGGCAATGCCATTTTAACTGTTCAGTCCTTCCTCCTACATCTTTTTAATAACATAACTGGAACCAACAAGCTTGACTGCTGAGTTAGATAGGAAGCTAACACAGTAGTCAGAATTTATTTACATTCTTTCTAAAATGATATTTGTTTTATAACTCTGACTCAGTTTCTGAGCCTGTCTTTCTCTGTGATCTCTTCAGGTCTCATGAACTAAGCAAATCCAGGCCACGTCAGTTCTGAGTATGTCAGTATTTCCAAGGAACACCTAGGTGCTGCAGAGACAGTACTATGACTCAGAAAGTATACTTTCCTTGCCATTAGCACTGAAACAAATTTGCCATTGTGGAAGGGACAGAAGACTGTAAAGCCGGTAATACCTTATGTGACATGGAATTAAAACGAAGAGCTAAGTGTCTGTGTTAAAAAGTTAATTCCAAAGCTCTGCTCGTAACAAAGCCATGCAATTACATTCTGTCAGAATTATTCCTATGGTTTTCAGACAGGTAAACAAACTTTTTTTTTTTTTTCCTTCACTTTCCATCCCAAACTCCTAGGCAAATAAATTTGTGCTGGTAAAAAAGTTGCTATGACCAGCCTCCATGAGTCAGTGTGCTACTGTGACTGTATTACAACATCATAAGCAATATGACCTTTGTTGTAATTTGAAAACAAACAATTAACATCGCAAAATGCACTGAGGCTATCATGTTAACATTTGTGAAAAGTTTTAACATCTGAAAAAGCTTTATGAGCATAAAATACAGTTGTAGCAATTTGAGTGCAGAGCCACCCATCTAGCTGTGAGTCTGCATTTTCTACTTCCTCTCACAAAGTATGGGATATCCAGAGACTTCTCTGAGAAATATATTTCAAAAATGAAGTTTTTGTTCAGTGGCTAGCAACATGTAAACATCTTTAAGACTCACGTCAGTGTATATTCAACATATATGTCATGATTTATGACATATCCTCTTGTTTGAGATGACTGCCTGCTTGTCCCCTTCTCCGAAGTTGTATTCATGGTTAGTAAGAAACTAACAAATGGTTAATCCTCATTGATTGTCCTGGAAGAAACCATACCCAGCAAGATCTACATTAAACAGTATATCTGTAATTCCAGCACTTTATTCTTACTGACCATGCAAATACCCAATGACAAGAGATTATTTGCTAATCGTTGTATAAATGAACTTTTAATATAAGAAGAATGGTCTGAGGTAAAAGGCACTGGAGTAGAATTCAGAGACATGACTCAGCTTCTGTCTGTGACGCAAATTTCTTGTGTGGTAGCAGAGAGTCACGAACTGCTAGTTTACCAAGGGAGGGAAGGCATTACAGCTCTCAGTTTCTATGTATAGCTGCATAGTGAAATTCTAACACTCAAGTGAGGTATGTCTACTCCTCTTCTAATATGCAGGACATGAAGGCACTTCACACATAGCAAAATTTAGACACTGTTATCTGGACTTGTATTTTCTGTAGTGGGGAATTTCTGCTCCTGGAATTAATCACCTTAAGCTTTTTTTTTTTTTTTTTTTTCCTTACTGAAATACAGATTAATTTAAGTCTTTTCACTAGGAGATGGTCAGAGGAGGAATCATAATCCCAGCCTTTGCCATTATCTAATCTAGAACATACAGAAATGTGTGAGAAAATTTTGTTTAATATCCTTTTTTTTTTTTGCCAGGGGTAACTGAAGCTTTATTTTACAATTCTCAGAAGACTGCTTGCTCATGAGGTTTTATAATAATCTGTACTGAGAGTGCCCACTTCTCTAATATATCATGCAAAAGAAAACATTTACATGTTCTTTGCTACTGGTGAAGGATTCATTACATTCCACTAAAATGAGTGTCTGTCTTCTAATATGAAGTGCTAATGCTGGGACTGGAAATAGGATTCTTGTATCTTCATGTTACTGCTCAAAGTTAAAAAAAAAAGTGTACTTATAAATGATTAAACTGTAACTTTCCCTCTTCCTTTTGGGTAGATTATACGAACGGATCAAGTATCCTGACATCTTAACTTCTTTATAGTCAATGCAAGTTCACAGAAGATGGGACAAACATGTCCTAACTCCTGTTGACAAAGAATACAATAGTGGGTGAGTGCTATGTTCATACAGATCACAAACTTGAGGGCTTTAA
The DNA here is from genome assembly GCA_013399075.1 of Chloroceryle aenea. Classification (NCBI taxonomy): domain Eukaryota; kingdom Metazoa; phylum Chordata; class Aves; order Coraciiformes; family Cerylidae; genus Chloroceryle; species Chloroceryle aenea. The sequence goes on along the minus strand of VWZY01013533.1, from coordinate 82,051 downwards.
AAACACTTATTACACTGAAACAAGCAGATAAGAGATGAGAGATGTACTAACTGTGCTATGCACTTAGAATGACATAGGGACCAAGGTGCCCAAATAAGTATTTACAGAACAACAGAAGTTTGGACAAGCTTAATGTTGAAAGTACAGTTCTACTTCAACTTTGGAGTTTGATACAAAAGAAGGGAGGGATGTTGAAGGTCCAGCATTTGGACTGGGTGACTTAAAAGAAGTCGAATACCTACCAGGATTACCTCTAACCTTTATTCTCAACATCTATTCCTCATCCACAAAGTACAGGCAAGATTTTATCTTGGAGACATTATGAGGGTGAAAAACAATAGAAAGTGCATTTCATCAGTGAATTTCTTTCAGGAGTATCAACTGGACAGAAAACATTCATACACTACTTGTTCATCCAGTATAGTGGCCTGCTCATTACTTTAAATAAAATATTGATGGCAGAGAAATCTGTCTGAGCCCCAAGGAACTGAATTTTAAAAAGTTTTTGGAAATTACTAGTATTGGCATTTAAAGCAAATCATATCTTGTCCTGTCTACTTTGGCTTTATATCATCACAAATTTTATCATAAATCATAGATTTAGGATGCAGGCCTAACATCAATCACAGGATATTTTCTCTTAGGCATTATACCCCTTCTCCACTCTTCCATGCACACCTTAACAGTGTGGCACTGCTGGTTCTTGTCTAGCAACAAAAGAACATTAGGTTCTACAATCCCTTTTTTGTGTAATCAGTAAGCTTCAAGATTTTCTTGGGAAGGTGATTCAGGTGAGTAGCCACGAAACTAACTTGGTAGGGTCCACTCATCTGGGTTGAAGTTATGACTGTTACAGTGTCCTAAGCTGCACAGTGCTGAGGATATCTTAAGGAGCTTTCTGTCCCCTGGGGATTTGGTTCTGTACTGTGGATGCATTTATTTAGATTTATTGTCATCAAAGATGGCTCAAGAGCAGCTCTCCTTTCCCTGTCCTGAGCTGACACCACTGGAAGCAGTATTCATATCAACCACTAATAAGAAGTGATGGCTTTGAAAGGGCTGTCTCAACTTATTGAGTAACTTCAATATAAGTCTTTAAAGACATATTATAGTGTATTTTTAAGGAAAACCCAACCAGAAAACTACTTTTTTTCCTCTTTCTTTCCTACAACCTTGTTTTTGTTTTCTCACTTCTTTACTTTTTTTTTTTGTGCCTTCTTTCTCTCCTATTTCTCCATATATATCTATGTGGACTTTTCTGCTAGCATGGTCTGGTAATTTATTTAGAACATGCAGAAGGCAGATGGACCTTGATTTCTGGTTCCTGCATATTTGAGTTGGTTTCTTATTTTCTTCGTATCCTGTCACTAGCTGAGGTAATACTTAGGGTGCCTAATCCCATAAAATATGAATATTTGAAAGAAAAAGATAACTATAACTTAATTTTTTTACTGACTTTCCCTGCATCTTGTTTTGATAATTCTAAGAGTTCAGATAATTTTCACCGAGGCACAGTATAAGGTAAAGGGCAATGCTATTCTCTGATAGCATGGCTGCAACCTATAGATAAAACTTTTTCAAAATAATCTATGTTGTGCTGTCTGGATGCTGAAACAAGGAATAAGATGGGATACCTTGTCTATCCAGCTGCCAGTATTCACCATCAAATTCTCCTCCCTCCAGAGCACTGAGTTGGGATTCTCCATTCTGCAGACCTTTATTCAACTGCACACACAGTAGCAATGCTGCTGTGAATTCTGCTACCAAGAACTGTTGCAGCACACTATGTTGCTCATAGCTTTTCGGGTTTCATATAAGGCCAATAACCATGACTGCATTATCACTAAAATGCACATTAATAACCTGATTTCTTAAATACTCTGAGGTTTTTAAATCTCAAAATCAGTATTTTTACAGAAATGTTGTAGAAATAATTCAGAAATTATGGAATAAGGAAACTGGAGTTGACTTTATATGTAAAATTGTCTTATCATTACAAATCAGTTAATTTTGCTCCATCCTTCAGAAAAAAAATGTTTTGATTTAAAAAGCACTGAAATGTGAAGTTACACTTCCTCTGCCATCAACAGTCATTTCACAGAAATTTATTTAAATACCAGATAAATATCAAAGACAGAATTTTAGGCCCTGTGGTTGTAATAATCCTCAATATATGGTTCTGTCTACATCTTAAGATGCCTGAAATTCTTTCTGTTTACAAGTGGGGAAAGAGGCATAGGGAGGTGGAATGTCTTGCTCATCCTGTGAGAAGCAACTCTGTAGATTCTCCTTTCCATTATGGAAAGCACAGATTATCCAACCTCAAATGATATATTTCTCTCCTAAGAGAACACAAAGTTCTCAGCAAAGCTACCAGGCTAACCAAATGAATTTCCTATAGCTAAAAGAAAAAATGTCTATAGCTACTTCCAGGATACTGTTAGGGAAATTATCTCCACAGTATTACTGGATGTTTTGTTCTTACTTTCTCTTCTCTCCTTCCTTCCTTCCTTCCGCCCTTCCTTCCGCCCTTCCTTCCGCCCTTCCGCCCTTTCTTCCGCCCTTTCTCTCGCTCTTTCTCTCTTTCTCTCTCTCTCTCTTTCTTTCTTTCTTTCTTTCTTTCTTTCTTTCCTTCTTTCCTTCTTTCCTTCTTTCCTTCTTTCTTTCTTTCCTTCTTTCCTTCTTTCCTTCTTTCCTTCTTTCCTTCTTTCAAAAAACCTTTCTTTCCCACACTTTCTGCATGATCTTAATATTTGTTTTGTGGCTAATGGCAGTATCTCCAGACAGAACCTTCCACAGAAAACATCATGGCTGTAAGTGGGCTGCTGCACAAGAAATACGCCCAGAACCTGCTGCTTGAAAAAAAATGAGCATAGCATTTCAGCAACATACAAGCCTGGGGACCTACTGCAGAAAGCACTTCTCAAATCTGCTGTTTGCTGTTGCTGCACAGTTGGGTCAGCACCCTCTATGATCCTGTCTCTGATTCTATTTCTCCCTCCCCCTCCTTTAATAGGCTAGTAGTCCTGGCACATGCAATCCCTGCAACTTGATGCTATTGAAATTGCTATTCCCAGTCCAGCTGGTGGTAGGAAGAATTGAACTGTGGTTCCTTTCTGTAGTCCCCTCTAGACAATGGCCACTAGCATGCAGAGCCACATGTCAGTTCCTGGTGTATATCTGGTTGACGTTTCAGACCCAACCTTGCTCCTTTCTAATCTTTAATCAACAATCAGACAAAAGATATATTGCTGAATCCAGACAGCAGCCAATACAGACCCCTAATACATTATGGATTCTCTGTCAGGACATTTATTTATTGTTTGCAGTGTTCTGCTTGAAAATCCCTATGTTCTTTCATGTATTTTGTCTATTTACTTACTTATTTTATCTGGATTTAACAAAGCAGTAAAGGTTCATTTATTATCATATTTTATAAACCCTGAATGGTGGATTACTTTATGTAAAATATATTTAGAATCTTATTCTTGGTATTTACCACAATTAACCAAACTCTTCAGCAAATATATCATTAAATGAAATAGAATTAAATTGCATAGGCAATGTCAGAGTACAATTTTTCCTGAGGTAAATATGGTGAATCATTTTATCATTGTTTAACACAATACTAAAGATTGAGTATGATCTTAGAGAAAACCAAATATACATCTGTCTACACTTCCAGCATTCAGTAGAATTTTTCACAGTATCATAAAAGCAAGCAACACTAAGCACCTCACTGTTTTGTGGTTAGGCTTTAACACAAATGCATCAGTGGACCTCTGGTTCTGCACAGCATGCGGCTATGCTCTGCTATCAAATTAATGTTAAAATATGTATGTCCTGGATTCTGATTTATAATATCGTTGACAAATAGTAAAAAGGACAGGCATGCCATAAAGTTTACGGATGGAGTGACGGCACGTACAATGATGTCTCATAAAGAATAAAGGAGGAAAAGATATTTATTCTTGTGGATTCAAGAACTAAAATACAGATAGACTGGGTGCGTGCACAGAATTTTTCATAAATATCCCACAGTGCACCCCGTTGTACAGCAGCCATACATTAATTAGAGCATTCAGCAGACACTGCAATGTGTTACACTCACCCAAGTGGATCTTCATTTTTCACATGCAGGGCCTTACTAATTAAAATCAGCTTTGCAATTAAATGTGGAAAATTGTGTTAAACTTTCAAGCGTGGTTTAGAAAAAAAAAATTTATTTTTAGGGTATTTTATTTTGATGCAAATGAATTCTCCATCAAAGTGAGACCAGTAAAAGGGAGGTATGAGGATTTCTCTTTTTTTGTATTATAGATGCTCCTCTCAGTTGCAAGTTGCAATGCTCCACTATCTCTCTGCCAGTACCTGGCCCTGTTCCAATGCTTTTAGTGAGTGCTATCTGTCAAGGCATGAATAATACAGCCCCTAGGCTGTCGGCAGAATCCAAATGAGGCATACATCAGGAAGCAAGCACTCGACTTTAGCTCCAGAACATGCTCCTGTGAAGACAGGCAATTATTCACCCACGGCTGAAGCCATGGCAATCAAACTGGTGGGTGAAAAGGTATATGCATTGACAAAATTTGAATAAGGAATATGGCACAACAAGCCACAGAAATTCAATAATTTTCTAATAACAGACAGACATTTGAGTCTTTTAATTTGGAAGTTTGGGAGCCTGAATTATTTCACTCACTCTGTTCTAAAATATAGATGATTAAACTACAATAAATAATGCCAAGGCAATACAAAGGTATGTGGGGCCTTTCCTAATCAAAAGAGCAATTCTAAACTCTAAGGCATTTGTAAATTCAAAAAAATCTGTTGCACAAAGTAACAAATCTTATGCTTAAAAATTGAAAGATGGTCAAAACAATTCTAGCTCCATAATGTAATAGAAACAGAGACAGAACTGGTGATATCAAGAAATTTGGTCAAAAATTAAAACACAATATATTTTATAAGGTTAGGTAAAATTTATACATTATAGATTCAAATGTTATTTTATATTCCCTCTTCATTTTTGAGACTTGATTCTTTTTGCAAGACATTGTATCAGTGATTAATGCCAAAAAAATCCCTTACAAATGCAATAAGAACTGAAGAAAAGGCAAGCAAAATTCCTTAGTTGATGAAATGTTTAAATTGGGTTATTTAACCTGAATTCTCACTTTGAGAAATCAAATTGAAATTCATGATATAGTGAGAGCTCTATCAGTATTTCCCTTCTAAATCTGAAGGGTTTATCATTTGGTCTGAACACTTTATCCTTCATTGAAATTTGGTGCATATTGTTTCAGACTAAAATTGTGTTTTGCTTCAATTTCTATACAATGGCTTTACCTGCTTTTAAATATACACTGATACATGCATTAAAAGAATCCTAAAGTAATATACATAGTGCCACGCTATCAGCCTAAGATTCATTTTAGGGCTCTTGTTAGAATGTGTTTCATTCTGAAGCATGTGGTATTTGGTAAGTGATTAATCCATTACAGAATCTAATTGCTTTTGTTGCTTGGGAAAAAGATTAAACTATGATGTTAATAAGTTTTAAAATTTGGCAACTGTTTGTAATCAGTGTTTTTATAATGGAATCTAGATAGGATTTCTAGGATGAGTTTGTGTATGTATTTGCATGGCAAACCACAGACACCTGTTTAGTATATGAAGTGCTTAAAAGAAAAAAGCTAAATGCATAGCAGCACAGTAGAGTGTAATATGTCTAAAACTGTCATTCACATCTACTAAGTAAACAAGATAGTCCAGTTTGTGCTCAGTTACTCTAGAGTAACTATAAGTTTTGCAGGTGAAGCATTTAGACTGGAAACTGGATTCACCTTACTTTTTATATTTGTATATATAGAATGTGAATCTTGTTTTTAAAGTATACTAATGTAACTGGCAAAGTTCCTGCTAATTGCAATGAAAGGACACTCAAATCTATGGTTTCTTTAGACACTTATCTGAAAGAAGTCCTGAAAACATAGTGCTGGGAACACTCTTCTGGTGTGGTTTGAGTAACTGCTATATACCCGGATGGATTGTTCACAGATAAAAGCATTCAATGATCTGGACCCAGCTTATTGTTCAGAATTATTTCATGACTCTGAAGGTATAAGAGTGCTGCTCATTATGATGCTGCTATGCACAAGGGACCTAAAGAACTACCAAGAGGATAAAATAGACAGTATCATGAGCATGGCCCAGGGAGAGAGTCTGGTTTTCACTCCTAAATTTGAATTCTTTGTCTTCACCACTATCTGAATGTGTCTATGGATTATTTTTGTTTTGTTTTGTTTCTGTTTCCATAAATTTCACAAGTTTGGTTTTTTTTAATTATTTTTTTTAGGACCTGATACTGCAAAGATACATGCATTTCTTTCAGTGCATGATCTGCAAGTAGTTCAGTTGGCCTCAGGTGCCTGGAAACATCTGGAAACATAAACAACAGGTATTGAAGTCCAATCTGTGCAAACTCTTAACATCCAGGCACTATCTCATGCTGTGCATCACAGACTGTGCTAAAGGGACCATTATAGCTTTTGGTTTCTAGGTATCGGTAACATAAATAAATAAATAAGAGATTAGTCTGCTTTGAAGACAGCAGGGACACCACCTTCTGTGGGCACTTACCCTCAGTATCCAAACTGGGTTGTTAATCTTTCTGAACTTTCTATGCAGTCACTGGAGAGATGTGCTTTTATTGAGTTAATTTTAGAGATCCTATCCTCCTGCCCTAAAGTGCTCATCAGAGGAGCCTGACTATCTTAATTGTCTGTTAGCATGCCCAACTAACAAGCTAAAATTAAGCACCAAACTTAATTGCCAAGACTGAAGTACCAACTAAGTCACCCAAGGTTTCACTTCAAACTATGTTTCACTTCAAACTAAGATTTGACACAAAGAAAAAATCAAAAAAGATAGAAATGATACAATAAGCTGTTACCACTGTTACCCTAAATAGTACCAGTCTTCTGGTTTTTATACACCTCAGAGGAGACATCAATGATACATAGGGTCTGTTTGTTTCCCTAGCTAATCCTAACATTGCAGCTCTTTCATAATTAAAAACACAGTTGGGGTACAAAACACATGATAAAACTTTCTTTCAGCTTCTACCTAATATCAGCAGAACATTTCATCCACTGAATCTGCCTGAAAATTTCGAAGGATCTGTTTACTTCCATTCAAGTATAATGAAGTATCTGAACATGGTTTTCACTGCCACATTCATATTACAAAGATAAAATTGTAATGAAAAAACCCTGAAATTCCAGAGACTTCAAGATGTTATAGAAAAAATAGATTTCTGGGGAGCTCTGACTACATCTAGTGGAAGCAAATACATTTCTTTCCTAATAATGAGGCCGTCTGGTATTGTGAATGGAAAGGTCTTAACCTCATTAAAGTGCTCTGTAGATCTAAACGGAATTGAGTTAGGCGTCAGCTGAGATATGCAATTCCCTGAACACATCAAGTTTTTAAGACAGTCTGATTTCCTTGAAAGAAATGTTTGAGGGTCTTTCCCACAAATCAGGAAAAAGAAAAAGATAAATTCCATCAGATTCTTTCAAAAGCTCAAATAGGTGTTGGTTGGATTAGATTAAAAAAAATATACTTCTCTTTTACAAAATAGATATATACGTTTTAAACTTCAACAAAGAACTTTGTGTTTTTACACTAAATAAGACATATATTGGTTAAATATATTTTGATTAGTGGATTGGCAATCAGGGTGACAAGAAAACATAAAAACCCCACAAATTCTTTAGCCAGTAGAAAAAAAAAAGAGGAATTTTTGATATATTTCCAATTTTTATTCTTTGCGCATCTGCCCAAAATTTCATTTAATTAACAGCTCTGAGATTCAGTCTGTTCATGTACTGACATACCAGAATCATGTCAAGAAAGCAAAATATGGAATTAACATCTCAAAACTGCATGTTCCACACCTCACATCTATTGACTCCCCTCCCCCAAAAGGGTGATTTTACACAAGCATGGACACAAAGATCTAAGTTAGAGCAATTCAGAAGAAAAGCTGGATTTTTTTTTAAGCTAGAGTTTCTTTCTGTATGATTCAAGACCTCTTTTTTTTTAATCTGCATGTAAATCCCATGAAGTGTAAAGAAATGTATGTAGTTACAATCTTGTAACTAGAAAGGACATTATAATCATGTCATTTAACTGTTGACTGCTCGTGAAATTTTCAAAGGGTGAAGAAGTATTTGGTGCCATTCATTAATTACTGATGAGGCTTGTATTTACATGAAGAAAATGGGCAGAAGAAAACCATGGTTTGAAACTGTAATTCACAAGTGAATTTAAGAAGAATTATTTTATTTACTTTTCCTAAATCAGTGCTCCAATCTAAACAAACCCTTCAAATAACTACAAAAAACATTACCACTTCTATGAGTGAAAAAATATTAGGAAAATAAATTTGAACATAATTATTTTATGGTTTATAATGATTAAATGCAATTCTAAAGAATTTTAGTATAAGACATATCACTTTTCTTGTTCTAATTCTGAAAGTATTTTCTGGCCTTGTCCATAAGCTTCATTCACTGATAAGAAAAAAAGCGCATAAGTGGGCTGGATGACATTGAGTGGACTGACATGTCACTGTTTGGTATCTTTTTCTGTATCAAATAAATATCCTAACTACAATCTTATAATTTCAATTTAACTCATAAAAATATATATCCTCATTACAAATCAGTTATCAGTTTTGCTGCAAAGTGTGAGTTCTTATAAACAAGACAAGTGTTTTAAAACCTGATAAAGTCAAGAATGAAAGAAATCTTAACAGTATCAGGAGAATTTAACACTGGTTTGGACACCTCCCTCTATTCGGAAGAGAGATGTTCAAAACCTCAGCCATTTTATCTCCTACGATGGGCTGCTGTATAAAATTTGTCAAACTAAATGCACAGCATGTGAGAAACACTCATGTATTCTAGAACTGTTAAATTTTCAAATATTGTACAAGAAATTCATGGGCAAATGATTCAGGAAAGGAATGGTGTTTATTCAAATGCACAACACTATTGAACATTGAAGACATTTAGATGTAAAGACTGAGCTCTATATTATTTTGACGCACATGTACTATGTGTAATTATTCTTCCTTGATATATTATTAACAATAAACAGTTAAAAACATTTTCTGAAGGGAGATGTCTTCACATATCATGGTTTAGAAACTGAAGTACAGGTATTTTTAACTATACTATAACATTTGAATCCTGAAGTCTTATTATCACTGAATTGTCTTTGGGTTTGACCTTTGAAACTAACCTGATTGTTGAAATGAAAATGTTCAGAAGCTTGTTTTTATTTAGTTATAAAATAAATTATATATCAGAAGTCACACAGACATCAACATGTCAGTAGGGCCAGATTTTAATGTGCAACACATGAGCAAGAGAACTGTATGAAAAAAAATTAGAGAAGATTGACAACAAGTTTCATCAGCAAAAATCTGAGTTAGATTTTGTGTGACATTCAGAAGGAAAAACAATAAAGTGAATCTGAATAGCTTCTAGAATGTCTAATTGCTAATTTTTATAATTGTTTGGTTTACCAAGGTCATGCCACATAACTTGTTTACCGAATCTCTTCACTAAATTATGAAAAATTACATATATTACCTTCTGTGCCTTGCATATTTGCCACTAACATGACCACTGCCATCACAGCCAGGCGTAGGACAGCTGCAAAAGAGAGGAAATTAATTATATAGGTGCTGGTGTGCTGCAGAAAGATTATACTAAAAGCAGGCAGCAGGCATTGCAGAGATGGAGGGCAACAAAGACAGAAAGAGAAATCAAATAACTGACAGAAAAAAAAAAGGAGGGGATGCTTTTTATTAGCAAGTCTCGAGGGAATTAATTTCATCAGTGCAGCAGGGCATGAGCAAACCACCAATGAACTTGAAAGTGCATTATACCCATTAAAAGGCATGAATTTTCTAAATTGCTAATGGGGATACATTTTACACTCAGAACACTAACCTGAACAGCTCTTGTATGGCTGGTTCCACGGGAACTGCAGAGAGATGGAAAATATATAAAAATTTATCATCTATTACAAGTACCCCTCTTCTACAGAAAATTACCACAAAGATTGTGTAAAAGCAAGGGTCAGAATGAATCGTGCAAAGAGATCCTGGAGGATGAAGGTCACCCTGAGCAGGGGCCTTGAGTGATTTACTGAAGCAAGAGACGTACCTCGAACACCTTTGGAGCGTGTGCGATGGCGCTTCTCGTCTGCATCCACCTCCATCTGGGAATAGATTAGCAGGCAGTCAATGTTCTTATCCTACATGCACAGACTATCAATGCACAGACTGATACAGTCTCTCACAAAATTTATTGACACTATTTTAATTCCATTTTATCCTGTAAGGGAAAGTCCACCCTACAGGGGATTTTTAGGATCTTTATGTTTATTTAAAAACAGAAAACGTAGTAATTTCTGCTTAAATCAGTCTTTATGCATGCCCTGCTTTCACAGAAAATCGCGTGCAACTAAATGTTGGTTCCTTTTTCGAAGGGATATTTCTGACACAGCCCCCTGATTACTCCCATATATTCTGAAACAGGGACTCAACAGAGTTCTATACAATTTAAAACTAAAGCCAAGGGGCTGCACACCATAGGTCACTTTACAGTGGGAAAGAGAGGAAGGAATAATGACTGAAAATAAGGAGTCATCATTAGAATGTCAAAGATTTAATGTTATTTAATATGACATTAGAACATTTGCCAACATGTCTTCTTGTTTAGATGTGTTTTTCAAGTTTCAGGAATGTTCTTACTTGCTACATATGGCTAAATTTTTACTTTAATTTTATGAACAGTATGCCCAGCCTTCTATGCAGTGACAAATATACATTAACCTCAAATGTTTACCAAGGGCTGCAGATTAGACCTTGGAAAGTAACATAAACACTGATCTATTGTAGTTACCATAGGGCCACATGGTTTCCTCTGGTCTTCAATGTATTATTGTCATCAAACTTTCAAAGGTAAACTGTATAAACTAGCTAGAGTTTATGACTTTGAACAACACAAGCAGATTACATTGAACTATGTGGAGAGACTGTGCCAGGGAAAATATATGCAGTATCTGTATCATCATCTCGTTTGGGTATAGAATGAGATGGCAAGATGGGTCTGCCTGCATTGGTTCATACATAGAGATGGTATTGTAAATGTCAGAAAGCACAGAAATTGACCATGTAGTTCTAGTTCCACTGGTTTATAGCACTATCCTTGGATTGGTATCTGGTAAGAATATGTCACATATCTCATGTAAAATCATGGAAACAGGTCCGAGTGACTTGCAGCTAACCCTTTAATAACCTAGCTTTCTTTGGACAGTATCTTAACACTAATGATGTGGGAATTAACTAGCCAGGAACAAATCAAGGTGTGCTTTTACAGAAGTCCCTCAGTAAGCTACCTGAGGAGGAAATAGTCAGCACAACAAAATTTGTGGGTGACAGGGATTTGGTGAAAAGAGCAAGCCATTCGCAATGAGAGTTCTCAATTCTTGGCCAAGTAAGGAGGGAGGTCAGCAAAATTATTACCATGGACTTCTGAAGGGCAGACTTTTTGTCTGTTTAGAACACTGGTTGGGAAAGTCAGGGTTGGGGTTCAGTCCTAGAGGGCAAAGGGGTCCAGGAAAGCTGGACTTTTTTCAAAAAGTAGCTCTTAAAGGCACAAGAGCAGGCTGTCCCCATGTGGCGGAAGACAAACTGGCAGGGAAAATGACCGACCTGGCTGAACAGGGAACTTTTGCTGGGACTTAGGAGAAAGAGGAGAGTCTACCACCTTTGGAAGAAGGGGCAAGCTATTCTGGAAGAGTATAGGGATTTAGTTAGATCATGTAGAAAGAACATTAGAGAGGCAAAAGCTCAGCTAGATCTCAGCTTGGCTACTGCTGCAAGGGATAATAAAGAGTGTTTTTACAAATATATAAACAACAGAAAAAGAACCAGGGAGAATCTCTACCCTTTACTGGATGCGAGGGGGAACATTGTTACCAAGGATGAGGAAAAGGCTGAGGTACTTATTGCCTTCTTTCTTTGCAGAAAG
>VWZY01013533.1:4721-65701 GCA_013399075.1 Chloroceryle aenea | reverse complement strand
AAAAATAATTGTATAATTTTATTTTTAATAATATATATTTAATAAGCCCCTTTCTAAAAAACCCCACATGTATATTTTTTACTCTATAAGAATCAGTTATCTTCACTAGTACTCTGGCAGATTATATACTACTGAAATATGCAGATAACACAGAAATTAATGGAGTGATAAACTATGTTGGAGACAGGCCAGTTACATATACTGGGCTGCATCATTTGGCAGATTTGACTCATGTGAAGAACATGCCAATTCCAAGGTCCTGTACCTATGAACAAAGAACGTGGGCCGTGCTTGAGAGACTAAACGTCATAATCTATAAGGCAATAACAGTGAAGGGGATCTGGACCATCAGATGAGCACAAGTAATTTCTGCACTGCTGTAGCTGAAGGGCAGAATGTGATCTGTAGCTGCACAACCTTTAAGGTTCTATTAATTTTCCAGAAAATCATTGAAGTATTCAGATATGGTCAGTAACTTCTAACAATAGAGAGCAAGTTTTCATCAGGACATTATCTAATTCTTCTGCTAGCTTACTGGATACTCTGTTTTAGTCCTAAAGATTTTAAAGTATATAGATTTAAGGCTATGAGTCTCATCATAGACTTATGTAAGACTAAGCTCCCAAAAGTTTCACATTAAGCACTGCTTTCCCTAGCTCTAGATACGCTCACATATCTACCATATGGACTTCCTCAGGGCTGCCAACTGTGAGGGATCCAGAGCTTTAGGCTCTTTTCCAGGACAAATGGCGATTTTTGCTTCCTTGTGGGGAGATAGTTCAGCATTTTCTTCCCTTGTAGGCAGGTAGTCCTGAAAATTATCATTCTTGTTAAAATTTTGAGGGTATCTGAATTTCTTGCTAGGGGCATGGGACTGCAAAGTTCAGCCCTAAACACCAAAATGTTCAGCTCAGCCAATGTCTGTTTAGTGAATTAGTCTGTTTTACCCAGTAGTCTAGAAAGCCATGAGTAAGATTAAAAGGCCTAGATCTGGACTTCCACAATTTTTTCTTCCCAATTTTTTCCTTACCTGAATTTCTTCAAATCCAAAAATTGAATTCTCAAATACTCTCAAAAATTGTCCAGTGTTTACTGAGGCAGATCATTCACTATCTGTATTACACAAAGGTGAAGATCAACATTTATGGCCTCAAAACTCTATGGCAAGTACTGTTAAATCAAGAGTTACTGTGTAATTGTTATTGTTAATCAAGTATGTTGCTAAAATTGTTCAAAATCTTGTTTTACCCTAATCAGTAGCATTAGTCATACATATAAGGTGATAAAATTAAAATATTCAGAGACAAAAATTATGACTTCATGAAAATGTAGTGAATTGATTTTATAAAAAAAGTTATGGTATAAAATTTATCTCCTTGTGACTGTGAGGTTACTCAGTAATGGAAAATTTTCAGCCAGCCATGTTGCAAGTTTCAAATTTCTACAGGTAATATTCCTCTACTGCTTTTGTAGCCCAGGTTTGCTCAGCATGTATTTTGATAACTTAAAAAATGTTCTTTCTTCTATCTGAAAGTTAAAATGAAAGGATTTAAAGAAGTCTATCCCATACTACAGTAGCACTTTGTGCAGTATTCTTAAAAAAGTTGTAAAAAGACCTTCTCTGTTCTTCGCAGAAAATAACAAGGAAATCCAAGTTCTAACATACCTTTTTCAGCATGTCCATGTATTTCAAAAGCAATTAATTTTCTAATAATGATATTGTCAAGTATGGTTTCTGATAATCTGAGTAAATATTTAGAAGCTGGATATGTTTTGTGAAACACCACTGAATCTGTTTGGTAAATGGGACACTTACCAATTAATTCAATGAGTCCCCAAATATCTCTGTGCTTTATTACATACTTTTCACTACATGAGTCAATAACTACTCTTTCAGCATACTGACCTCCACTTTCAAATAATAAAAGATAATCAAATCACAACTACAAACACCACTGTGTAGAATAAATAAGAAAATACTATCCTAGATTTAACCTGAATGTACAGGACATATTTTCTTACAACTTATCTAATAATTTACTTGAAGAAGCTATTCCTCTGTTTTGTGCAGTTCTCATGAAGGTTTGTGTTAGTGTAAACTCATTCAACATGACTCAGAAGAAAGAAAAGGCAATTCTAAATATTAAAAAAAAGAATATGCAGAGTATAAATTAAACCAAGATAACTTAAAATCTGGACTAAATTAATTTAACTTTAAACAATTAAAAATATCAATGCATAGAACAAACTATGAAGTTATGGCACTATTCCAGAGGTACATTATGATAATACTCTATGTATCCTTATAGTGCTCCTCAATGCTCCCCAACATAGAACAATCTAGGATTTAGGCACTGTGGGTTTTTATATTTAGTAAGTTTATATTTTAAACTCCTTTCACCAAAGCATAGCCTCGAATATATAGTTTCATTGGGAAATGTTACCAGCAAGCAGCAGGGGAAAATGAGGTGAAGATTCTAGGGAATTAAAACATGCAGATCAAGTTAACCTAAACTCAGTCTCACGGTGTATGTACAAGACCTTGACTCTTCATATCTCAGAACTTACTTCAAGAGATCTGATCCCTGGAGTTAATGTAGAGATTCCTACTCCAGTTACAGAGGTTTCAGATGGATTTACTGATGCAACTTTTAGGACAGTATGCTCCAGCTGAATTTCCTCTCCCCTAAATGTCAGCAGAGTAGACCAAACCTGAATTGATAAGATTATTTGACCCTTCACTTATGCCTTACTAATCATAGTGTAAATTAATTGATTCTAGGATAAAATAACTGTATTTGTGGATGAAGGGAGAGCAGTAGATGTCAATTACCTCAACTTTAACAAGGCTTTTGACACAGTATCATATCCCATTATGACTGTATTTGTGTAGTCAGTTCTTTAAAATTAGTTCTTAGTATTTCAGTCCTCTCAATTAAATGTGGCCTATTACTGCTCTTAACAGAGCAGAATAACATTCAGGATCTTGGTTTTGATAGAAAATCTGTATGATTCTCCCACATATAATATCTACAAGGCAAAAGGGAGAAACAACTGAAGGATAGAAAGTTACTCTAAGAAGTTAATGGAGTGCTTAAGGAGAAGTCAGGCAGAAGGGAAAGCAATTTCCCTGTCCTTTCAGACCCTTGCCCCCACAAACCCAGATGGCTTCTTGCATGGATATCTGAAATGTAGTTCAAACATTTTACAGCACCCTTTTCAGTAAAATGAGTTTGTAAAAGAGTTATCATATTTGAATCTTGCCCTCAGGAAAACACCAGCATCCAACCAGGCCTTCTTAGAGTAGAGTTCCAGAGGGAACTCCACAATGATAAAAGTTACAAGCTAAGGGTACATATTACAAAGCGACTGAATATGCACATGGGCAAATCAATGACTAGAATATAGGTTACTCCTATGTCCTCTTCCACTTGTGATGAACACTGAAAGGTTTTTTTACTATCAAGGAGAATCCTTCTTACAGAACAATAGGAGAATATATCCTCAGGACTTTTACCAGCTTTGAGAAGGAGTCATTCTCCTGCTATAATGCACAGAGGGAATCCAATCCTTCCACTTTCAGATGAACAGTGCAGCTGCAGCCAAATTTGTAAATATCATCCAGAATAAGCAGAATATTGGTTAAACTCTCAAGTTCACCATATATTCATTTTGTGAGGAAATACATTTGGGATGCATTGACTTATTCTGGAGAGAAGGCAGGAAACACTTCCAAGTATTTCTCATTGGCTTCATATTAGAGTGGAAAAGACTGAAAGTGCACACAGCTCATTTGAGTATCATTTTCTTATTAGTATTTTTACATTCCTAGATAGGAGGAATGAGAAAGTAGCATGAAATTCAGAGGAAAGAAGAAAAAGCACTGGAGAAATAGCACTTCTTTTCCAGGAGAGAAGATATCCTTTCAACAGTCTGTCTCTTTAAAGATGCTTTGAATATGCTCAGTGAGTAGGCTTTGGGATATAAGCTGTAGTAGAACTAGAACATCTGTCTGGAAGAAAAGATCCAGAATATGTCCACACAGATGACCAACTCAAATAACCCCATTTTCCCATTGTTTAGTGAACCACTAAAATACCTTCAAAACACTCATAAGCACTCATAGCATTAGATGACAGATCCTAGTTACTTAATTTTAAATCTCTTATCTATTCCTAGTCTATGCCTTCTCAGACATCTGTGAAGGAAGGCTGGCATGACTGTGAAGCTGGAGTGCAATCCCACTGTCCTTCTTTAACCAGGCCTCAGGTGTGGTCCTGCACCAGGCTGCTTGCGCTGTGAATGGTCAGGACAGTGAGTGCCAGTGCATGCTAACAGGACCATGCAATAAGTCTGAAGAACTTACAAGTCAGTCATGTTGATCCCAACCCCCATGCTCTCCCCCCCCCCATTTATAAGCATTTCTGACTGGAGAGGTATTTATTCTTCACATGAGCAGAAAAACGGTTTAAAAAATTTTACTATTCCTATTACAATTCTTATTTTGTTCATAAAAGCTCAGACAAGTAGTCATACTTTCTTGAGTTAGATGTAGACATTTAAAGAAAGCAGTCTCTGATACAAAGACTTAAAATAGGAAACTAAATACAAGAGAAGAGACATTAGGTCTATATACATCTACATACCAGTCTGCAAAGCAGTCAAAAGCAGCACAGATGACAGCTGAATGTAAAATTTATGGTAAGAATCAGAAATAAATATAAATATTTTTGGATTTAAGAGAACTGTAATTTCCTTGTTATCATGAATAGAAGCATATCATGCTTTTTTGAAGTGGAGGATAAGCAACCTAAACCTTTAGGAATGTCAAGAAATTATATTTCTTGAACATTATCTTCTATATTGTTGGCAATTCTGAACCAAATTTGCACCAGATTAATTCCTTCTAGAAATTTTAGTGGCATGGGGCTACCTCTATAAAAATCAAGGCATTATGATATTTTTTATTAAATAGCCTAGCATTTGTTAGTTACACTTAAAATGATTTAAAAGATGTGGCTTTTGAGTCCTTGTATCTTCTGAAACTAGTCAAACCCATGTAATGTTCTACTTCAAATAAAAGTTTTATTTCAACTTAAAGCAAAAACTTTCAAAATTTTAATTTTTGGTCAGACCAAACTTTGGTTGGCTTATTTTGGCTGCTGAATGGAAAAAAAAAGAATATTTCGTTTTTATACCAATATCAAAGAAACACCCTTTTTAGTACCAATATCTCAAAGCTGACCCAAGACTAAACTTGGGTATGAGGATGGAAAAGGTCATGCAGAAAAGAAGGCCTGACAGAGACGGCTTGCAGGGTTCGTTGTCTTAAAACAGGAGCAAGGGGATAAAAAGGGCCAGTTGAGTTTAAACAGCTGGCTGGTCAGTGCTCTTCACTGGCCATGCCCTGCACCTAACCAGCACAGCCTGTCCCATCTTCATATAAAATTCCTTTCTAACTCTTTCCTGCGTGAGGGCTCTCCATTCTGGGTGTCTGTTTGTACACTTGTGTGTGGAGGGGTGTGAGTGCAGCAATGGGGGTCAGACCTTGGCTTGGGGGATCCATGTGTCCGTGGTGTCAGCAACTGAAGAAAGTGTGGCTGCGAGAGTGAGTGCAATCACTAGCAAAGACCAAGCTGCATGAAGCACTGAGCAGGTCAAGTGTCCTGGCACTAGGTGATTGAGTAGGTCCCTAAGGGTCAGGTCTGGATGTGAGAGGGCCCATGTGTCTCTGTGAAGGAGAGCATGGAGGTTGACTAAGGGGTCAGGATAGTTCCAGATGGTTCCTTGTGTGTGCCATGTTGGTGATGATCTGTACCAGCACCTTCAGGGCTGTGTGTCCAGAAGCCAGTAACTGGAGACACTGGTATCCAGGGGCAGCTACTGGTCAGACTTAGTGTCTGAGACCAGCTGCTGGAGGGATTCACTGTTTTCATATGGAGAGATACATATATCCTCATCAGTGTCCCTCCAACCTCCTCAGCCAGAGACAACAGGATGAGGTTCTTGTTGACGTCTGTGTTCACAAGTGCACTAAGTACCTGTCTGGGACCTGAATGATCAGCCACAAACATATGCATTTATGTATGCATGTACTTTGTGTACGTGTACCTATTGGGAATACAACTTCAGCCTTGGTATGGGTTGGACTTGGGGACATGGAGCAGCACAAGCCTTGCCTCAGTTGGAGCTGTTGGATCCAGCATCATTTATTTTTCTCTCAAAATCCCATTCCCAAATATAGTGTGTTGAAAAATGACAGGTATATGGCATCAGAAAGGTTACTTTTCTAATTATGAAGTTTAAGTGTGGCGATTTTTTATATTCTGTGCATGAACAAAGGCAGAAAAATAATTTAGTTCATGGCAGACCTAAATTTATCTACTGTGGAAGGAAATTGGTGAGAAATATCCTTTGAAAAGGAAAATGCATTGGAAAACTACAACTCCTGTTTTTTTCCTTCTAGACTACTGAGCAGCATCTAACAACTAACAGAAAGCAAATGTGTTTCATGTGCAACTTGAAGTTCATTTTAGAATGGATCAAGTTAAAGCCATTTATAATAGAACTGATGACAACTTAACTGTGTTTACCTTTCCAATGACAGTAAAACTACTTGTACAGGTCTGATATTTTCTTTCTGGATCAATGGATTTGAAAATTAACTGTTTTGCAAATGGATATAGTTCTGAGATCTTCTGAGGTATCTCTGAGAGGCTTAAAAGTGAACTCTTTCATTACCACATTGCCAGGGAAATTATCTTGGTTTGCACTAATCAATGGCTGTGGCTCAGGGTCATATTCCATAAAAAAGAGTTAACTTTTGCATTTCATAATCCTCCATTAAAAAACAAAACAAAACAAAACAAAACAAAACAAAACAAAACAAAACAAAACAAAACGCTCATTTGGGTTATCACAGGGCTCATAAGTAACGCTGTTAGGCTTCAAATCCACTAGTTTAGGGAAGACATGCAAGGTAGGTGTATAGTTTCTGCAAAGATAGTCTAGTTCCACACTTGATATACATGTGTAACTTGTGCTGACATTAACTGCCTATGTGTATACATCCTGAGGTCTAATATGCTTCGAAAGACAGGTTTACATTTAACTTATATGATTTAACATTAAAAACTAATTTCACAGAAGTCTGTGTTCTGAACAAGCACCAATACCTGAATATACCTTTACTTAATATAAATCTTATAAGTATATATAATACTCTTTTGAGTACAGCACACCTAATGAAAGTTCATGTATTTCTATTTGTCTAATATTTTCCGTGTATGTTTCTATAAGTACATATTTTATTAGCTGAAATGTAAGTATATTCGAAGGGCCATAACCCAGTCTTTTCTGTAACTCTCATACAATGTATTAACACTACATATTTTTAAATTACCATTAAAATCCTAGGAGAATAAAGAACAAATATGGGACACTTTAATAACCTGCACCAATATTGAAGAACACGTAGTATAGTACCTATCATCATACGCAGAAATAAGACCACATAATAAAATGCCAAAGCACATTCATGGAAATTCAGGTCAAGGTCATAGAGAGCTGCTCTGCAGGAAAGGACTTGGGGGTACTGGTAAACAAGAAGCTGATTGTGTGTGCTTGCAGCCCAGAAGGCCAATTACATCCTGGGCTGAATCAAAAGAAATGTGGCCAGCAGATCGAGAGAGGTGATTCTACCGCTCTACTCTGCTCTGCTCAGACCTCACCTGGAACACTGCATCCAGATCTGGAGCCCTCAGCACAGGAAGGACATGGACCTGATGGAGAAGGTCTGGAGGAGGGCCATGAAGATCAAGGGGCTGGCGCACCTCTCCTATGAGGACAGGCTAAGGGAGCTGGGATTGTTCAGCCTGAAGAAAGCTCTGGGAAGACCTAATAGCCACCTTCCAGTACCTGACATGGAAGAGGGCCTGTTTACAAAGGCCTGAAGTGAAAGGGCAAGCGGTAATGGTTTCAAATTAGAAAGGAGTGGATTAAGGTTAAAAATAAGGAGGAAGTTCTTTCCATGAGAATGGTGGAGAACTAGAACAGGTTGCCCAGGGAGGTGGTTGAGGTCCCATACCTGGAGACATTCAAGGTGGGGCTTCACAGAGCTCTGAGCTACCTACTCTAGTTGAGGATGGTCCTGCTCTCAGCACAGGGGTTGGAATGGATGACCTCTAGAGGTCACTTACAACCCAGACATTTCTATGTTTCTATGTAACTTTGGCTTTAACTTTTAATGTCCTAATGACTGTAATCACAATCATGCTGGTTTTTAACCTCACTGTTACCTTGAATCACCCACATTCAAGTCAGGCATAGAGGGCCTTTGATGGAGAAAAGCCTCCCAGAGCTCTGCCTGGCAAAGTGTTTGGAAAAAAGCTGCCAGTTCTGCAGAAACGTAAAGTCACTGATTTGTTCCCACAATTCAGACAGAAGTACAGTTGAAGAGCCGTAAACAAAAGTTCATTACTGAAAGTGAGAGGTGAGAAAAAAAAAAGACTTCAGCTATCCCACTTTGCTTGGCCAATTTCTCTTCCTATCCAGCCACAGTACGTAGTACACTCACCCTGCCCTCCTTTCAAGACGGAACAGGATTTCTGAAGTAAAAATATGATGCCTGTTTGCATATCTTGTGCATTCTTGGTTTTAATTGTATTGGGGTTCGCCCTCCAAAATTATCTACATTATCTGAGCCTGCAATGAAATTGATGAGACTTGGGTTATTTTGGACTGATTCACCCTTTAAATAGGAAATATATACAAATGCCTATTTTTCTGAATCAATGGAGAAAATTGATCAACTTTAAACAATTTAGTACTGGCATGTGTTCCATTTTTTTTTTTACTGAGAAGCACACAGAGATATGTATGATTTACAATGTCCACAGTGGGCTTTTGTATAGACCAAGTCACCACATGCACAAGTAGATATTAGTGAATATATCATGCCACAACATATAGACATATAACTTGTGTGCCTAGAAAAGATAGGATACCAGATTTTAAAATCTGGGTTCTAGAACCCAAAACTCAAAAATATGCTACAACTAATTCACATGCTACAGTTTGCTGATCCAATATAGCATCCACTGTAGACAACAGCAGTATCTTCACTGGCAATGAATCAGGCTGATAATTACAGAAGACAACTGTAAGCATTTCAGAATGCAACAGATCAAGGTGCCACATGAAACTGAAGTGTTATTAAAAAGACAAGGCTCATATTTAAGGTTCTGATTAAACACGATTAAACATAAGCTAACTCTAGTGGGTATGTACCATGATAAAGACAAGTATTTCAGGCAAAGAAAGAGGAAACATTAATGAATCAAATCTTCTTTCCAGTTCAAAAAAACCCTCCACTTCTAGGCCTTGCAGTTTATTAAATTATGTCTTCACAGTGAAAGCAGGATAGTATTAAAAACACTCTTACTCTGATAGAGCTAACTAATTGCTGCTGCCATTAAGTAAACAAACTAGGATCTCTTCTTTCCCATTCACTACTTCACAACAATAAAAGCTCATCCTTGGTTTAAAGTTTTGCCTAATCACAGAGAAGGTGAGGGTACTATTTCAGAACTACATGGTATCAGAAATGTTTGTTGCTATTAGTGTGCTTATCAAAGGGTATGTTATAAATAGCTTATAGCTATTAAAAATGAAACAATTAGATGATAAATTAATAAGGCAGACAAGCAAAATATCAATCACAGCACTGCTAACATAATTATCATAAATTAAAGATTACTGCAGCTGTTGCATAAAACAAGAGCACCTACTTTAGTTTTTCAATAACTTGAATACTTTTAATACTAAAACTATACTACACATGCTGAAAAGACAAATTCATTGGTAATTCTCTGCCCAAGATTTGTTTATAGCAATTTCTGGAGTACTAAAAATGAAAACAAAGCAAAGCAACAACCCAACCAACCAAAAAAAGAAAAAAGCTCAGATGTATAGGAATTTGTAGCTTAATATGTGCAGTAAATCCCTGAGTGTCTTCCTAGATGACAGCAAGTGTAGTGATAACTATTGCATGGTGACCTAGTGGCCTTTACCAGGCCTGCACAAGTTAAGGGCTACATTAAAGCTGGCCCCTTATTACCAGCATAGTTGCAATTTCGGTGTTTGCACACTGAATACAACCGGAATACAATTAAGCTGTCATAAACACTGACCCTTTAACTTCTGGAATGAAAGGTCAGACTAGAAGCTTTTTTATTTTCATTTATCAATATATACTTATTATTCTTCTGTTTTCTATCTTTTTTTTTTCCATTGCTATGACAGAGCACCTGTAAATTCTATAAGTACTGGGTTTTTTTAAATCAAATTGAAAAAACACACCTATTCTTAACAAGACACAAAAGAGACTTCCTGCTTCAGAAGCCTATGCTCTCTGAGGCAATTTTAAGGTCTAGAAAGAATGTTGCTGATGTTGTTAAATAATTCAAAGCAGTCAAGCAAGACCAAATTGGTAGAACTGCCCATATTCTGCCCTCAGTTAAAACTTTGCCTTCTGACTTAATAGAGTTATTCCTATAACAGTGAGAAAGAATCTGATTAATTCTGCTCATGTTTTTACTATATCAGTATAAAGAATAAAAACTGAGACTTTCTAAATTATGTCTTTGCATCCTTAATGTCAGTTTTGTGACATACTCTCCTATTACACCACCAGCCACACAAGACCAATGGTGTAAAGATTCTATCTAGTTGATTCATGTTGTGAAGATGGGAAACTGCATCGTTAGATTTTATTTTGACAACTAGGTGAAAGGACGGAAGCGAATTCTGCATAAAAAGAGCTCCCTTTTCATCCCTGAGTAACAGAGATAAACCTAAGAAGATTTACAGAAGTATGTATCTGCACTGTTTTACACACACTCTGAAAGAGTTGATATGATGTAGGACCAAGTCAGGGATGCAGAGCGCAGGTGCTTCTCTATTACCTGGGTTGCTTTTCTTCCCAAAGTCCAAGTTAAAACCTTAACATGAAATTTAGGATCTGAGGCATAATTTCTGGAGACAATATACTTTAATACAGTTATTATGCTGTCTGGGTGAGGGAATGTTTCTTGGCAAATGCAAAGAAAGTCATTTATGAAGAAAAGGCATTCTGGCTCCCAAAGACATCAAAACAGGATGTCCAAAGTTCTGTCTGTTCTTTCCACCTATGGGAAAGGAACAGTGCCAGCAACAGGAGGGGAATCAGTCTACAAAATCTGCAACAGCGAAAAGGCTTTGCGCTTCTAATTTTTTGTGATTTTATGATGTAACAAACCATTGCATAAAACAGTGGCTTGCATGACTACAGAAGACCTTCAGATTAAAAGAGTTCAGAATTTATTTAAAGATTTATCAAAATATTTAAACAAATACCAGACATTACAACGGTAAAATGTAAAATTATTTTTTCCAAGCTGTACACCCCTAAAGTTGATACATGATGCAGGTATCACAGAACAGTATGATGTACACAAAGAACTTAAATTAAACTTGCATGGAAACTCAGATGTTGTAAATATGTATTCATAAATTTAGGTGTACAAATGATACAATTAAAAATATCTGAAAATATGTCATCTACATAATAAAATACAAAGATACACCCCATCAACGTGCTGAAAGTCATGCACGAGCATGTTCCATTATATTAGACTGTACTGGTCTAGAGTGTAATCTAATATGCAGGTTCTTCAGCTCATGTCATGTCCCACCAATGTAAAAACTAAAACATATTTATTTGTTTAGACTGATACTCTTCCAGGGCAGGGCATATATTTGTACAGCACTTCGCAAAATAAAGTTCTGGATTGTGATTACAGACCATATGCACTATAGTACTACAAGCAATACAAGTAATAGCATGTATATGTACACTCATGTTTTCAAAGCTAAGCAGGGATGTTTAGTCTAACAGCTCCTTAATAACAATGAAACAAGGTAGGTTTTGATATACAAGGTATATACAAGGTACATTTGAAGTACTTCACATGAAAGCATCCTACTGTTTTCATGCAAACAGAGAAGAAAGCCCCAAGAAGCAAAAATCTAGCTGGAGATTGCCTAAATACAACCCATAGAGCTTGATATTATTACTGCCTGAAGATACATAAGGACAAAAACACCATGGAGAAAAAGTGTCATGAAAGACATAGCAATACAAATAGATTTCTTAAAAATAGAATCTTTCTGTTTAAGTGAAGGTGTTACTATTCAAACTGGACATAAAAAATTAATATTAGAGGAAATAAAGGGAGGAATTTCATCTTCATAGTAAGTCATAGAATTATGCAGATTTCTTTTTTCCTTATTAATTGTGCATTCTCAACAGAATGGAAGCTGCAGATCATAAAAACACTGCAAATTTTGTACAGCCACTAAAATTAGTAGAATTATTCTGGAGGTTAAAACAAAGCCTTAGTATAACATAGCACTTCCACATGTGTTTCAAATTCACCTTGTGCAATACCTATATCCTGTCATTTTTTAAAGCTACAAATTCAACATTCAGATCAGAGAACTTTTACACAAGAATGATAGAAGCCTAGGATTAAATAAACACACCAGGTAGGTAATCCATAAAAAAAGAGGCAACTAAAAGCATACTGCATTTTAGTTGCTTTGCTTTGGTACTCTTGCCTGAAATAGTAAATAAACCAGAAATTAGTAGAACAGTCAAAAAGGACAATATCAGAATGTCTTTGCTGGATGTGTTTTGTGATCTCCATTTCAAAAGAACTATCAGGCTGCTTGAACTTTTCCTCATATATATGATTTATGTGAAGAGATCCATACAGACCTATGCAATCTACCCAGATAGATCTCTGGAGCTTATTTTAAAAAAAAAAACACTATTGGTCCCATCCCCATGGAAATTTTGCGAGGTGGGTAATGAAATCAACAAAATGACCATCCATCCTCAAACACAAGCATTGGATTATTATACTGGTAAATTATTAGCATGAACTCACTATGGTTTTTGTCCACACCAAAGCCAGACTATCTACAAAAGACTGTTCAGATGGAACTACTTCTGGAATGGCAGAGCTTTTACCATGAAAATGTGAATTGTTCTGTGCCGGGTGTTTTCAAAGAGAGAATTATTGCTGCTCTGCCTTATTTACAAATGAAGCTGTAATCACAGCAGTTCTAGAAACTGAGTCAACAGTTGAGCCCTTGTAGTTACATATTCACCCTGTATTAGGTCTTACCCAGAACATTCTCAGTTCTGCTCAGTTTTTAATTTATTCTCCTGTTATGGGTATAATGAAACAGGACTGTAAATGAGCAATGATCATAAACATCAAGTCAAGGGCAATTCCATTAATGGATTTGACTGAGATCTGAAAGTGAAAAGCTCTTCCACCAAAGTAAACTGAAAACCCAGTGCCTTATGTGAGGCCATGATTTTGTCCTCAATGTCTAACCCAGAGTCTCCAAGCACTACCCTGGGCATACCAGGATATCTAAGAGTGTTACTACATATTCCCTGAAATTTTAGGTAATTATAAATGCCTCACTGAAGCACCGTGTTGCATACAGGCACCTCATAGTGGTCTATATAAGAATATTTGAGAACCCAACACAGATTGTGAGATGCTCACAATCAGGATTCCTGAACTGTAACAAGAATCGAGATCTGTTAATGAATATGTCTACAACCTGACATGAATTTCCAACACCAGCACTGCTACTCCCAAACCTTCAGGAAGCACTTTTTAGTCTCCTTCAATGAATGGACTGGCTTTAGCACTACAAGATTTAAATACATTTAAGTTCTTAATCCTCTGTTTTGCTTTCTGGCTATCAGCACTTTATGTTAAAATACTCCAGCTTCTTTTTACAACAAGACCAAGATTATTGCTTTAACTGAAAGCATAGATTTTTGTGTAACAGATGCTACAAACGACACCTTTCAGGAAATCATCTAATATTATTAACTACCATTTTTCTGAGAGGCTCTTTTTCATGCTTAAGCCACAGATGAAATTCTTCCTGAAAATCTCCATTCCTCTCTTTCAAAAGTTCTGCAGATGATCCACAATAGTGTGCTTACAAGATTAGCTGGCATTGCCTACCTGTAGGATGCAGTCACAAATCTTAAAAATGTACCAAAGTCCTAGAACTTTGTGTTTGCGTATGTCTGAAAGCCAGACAGTAGGAAATTAAAGGTAAAGGAATTTAGATGTAGCTTAAACTCTTTGTATTTAAACCATATTTTCAGAAGTTTTATTCATACTTACTGAAATCACTGAGGACATCTATAGCTAATTTATATAACAGCAGTTTTGCAACTACTGTCTCTGTTCCTCTTCCTTCTTTCTTGAGTTCATGCATCATATCCTCTTGTGAATTGGAGCATAACCAATCTGAAGGGGGAACTGTCTTTTAATCACACTATCTACAAATTAAATTTTCACATTCCTTCAGTCATAGTGTAGCAATCTCTACATCTTTGTGGATGAAAAAAGAGAGTACCATCAAAAAGATAATTTCAAAATGCATCCAGATCTGCTACAACATAAAAGGAAGGAGTAAAAACTAGTAGAAGAGGTTGCAGAAAGTCATAGAATCAATACATTGTCATCATATGCTACCTAAGGTTATCAGAGGGATTTGAAAAGCAACGCAGAGAAAGCACACAGAAAGTAACACTCAAAATGGTTGCCCTGATCAGTTCTGACTTCTTCTGATCTATTTCTTCATGTTCATTTATTTTCTAAATTATTTTTCACCTCTGATTTAATTTTCTTTTCTGGATGTCTCTGTACTCACTCACAGCATTTGTTGTGCACCAGATGCTTGGGAGGAAAATTAAATAGTTAAGTTTCTGACTTTTTGTGGAAGATATATTTTAGATTATTTCACTAAAAAGTGTGTTTAGTCCTATTTATATATATTTCATTATCAATCCAAGAACCCAGTACAGACCTGCACATTTTTGTTTGCTTTTGATTAAGAAGAGCCTTCAAAGTGACAGTGTGAATGACTTAAACAGTTCTTACAGATTTTAATAGCTGTATTTTTAATGTGGTTTTTGTCTGAGATATATGTGCTTGTGCTCTGTGTATGTTATGTGTGTGAACATATTTACACATATCTATATACTTCTGTACGCACTTATGTGCATGTGCACCCCTTCTATTAGTGTTAATAAAATTAAGTATATGAGAATGTATGTTTATAACACATTTCTCTTTATGAGGAAATTAAAACTAGGTTTGAAGAAGAAATACATCTAAAACCTAAACCTCTTAAAATACAGATTTTAGCCTGGAAACCCAGACAGACCTACAACTATTACTGGTATTCACAGGCACCATGGTGATGTCTGTGTTTTCAAGCTGCAT
Source organism: Chloroceryle aenea (assembly GCA_013399075.1). Lineage (NCBI taxonomy): Eukaryota > Metazoa > Chordata > Aves > Coraciiformes > Cerylidae > Chloroceryle > Chloroceryle aenea. Next base: position 50,333 of record VWZY01013533.1, on the reverse strand, counting down.
GGTACTGTAACATGGCAATAGCTTATGTGCTTTATGCCTCCAGGTTTTCAGGTTTCCATGGAAATGAGTGGGAATCCCAATGCAAGGGAAACATAACAGGCTATCCATCTCACACCATGGTGCTGGATCTGAACAGCTGATACACGAGGCAGTCGTCACAAGAATAAAAATACACACAATACTACACATAATGCTGGAGCAAAAGAAAACAGTTACAACTGTGCCTCAGAGGAACACATGTAAACCACTGCCTTCATAAATACATAAAACTCTGCAAGAATAAAGCTTTACATATTTTTTAAGCTGCTCAGGGTAGAAATACAGGTACTGTATGATGTTCCAAAACTAATTAATTGAGCAAGTTATAGCTAATTAAAGCAGAGCCTAATTTTCCTATTATTGACTTCACTACACAGATGGTGAATTAAAATCATCTACCTTATAAATTGCAATTTAAATGATGTGCAATATTAAAATTCTACTAATACTAATGTCCAAAGACCCATCAACTGCTGTGCAGGCTTTGGTTTAAAGAGTGGATAGACCATTTACAAAAAACTCCCACTATAGCAACAAAATGTCTCTGTTTGGGTTTTGAGTTTCGTACCAGTAATTTTGTCTTTTTGCATAAAAGGTGCAAATGATTTCTCCCTGTTTACTCTTCATATTCAAGATTCACTGATTTGTTGGTATGAACACATAAATGCCAGTGAACTGTTGAAGAACGGAACCATCAGACTCATTAAATTTTACTAGATCAGGAAAAAAAAAAAATAAAATTCTATTTCAGTTTTCTCACCTACATGGCAACAAGTTTGTGCCATTACTTTTGCTGATTTCGCTGGAATTGCTCCAGGCTCACTGCTGGACCTAGTACACTGTTCTTTTGTGATCAGATGAGTATAATGTTTGCTTTTTGCAAAACATTTGGACTACTTTTTAGCAGGAATTCTTGAAGCATACAGAACAATATGCTAAGCACACGAGAGAGACTGCTAGACCTTACAATCATATCTCCTGCTACTTACTAATTTCATCAGCCACAGCAAAAGATGAGTAGGTCCTTCTAACTGAAATAATCTATTTGTGAGGAAAGAAAGATCTTTCAGAATGAGAAAGAAAAAGAAATGGAGATTATGGAATTGCAAGAGAGAGTACAACACTCCCCTGTGATATTCTCCATGAGGAAAAGTCTAACATAGAAGTACAGAATGTCAACAGTGATTGACCATCAAGCCTAGGGAAGTATCTCACTTCTCTATCAAAAGATGAACAAACATTAGCCCAAGCTGCAATCAGGCTCATCAAGCTTTCTGAGGAGCAGCTTCGCCAGGGAAACAAAGCAGCACTGTGACACAGTATCACTGCACTTGTATAAAGACATCCTTCACCCAAGTGTAGATTTAACTCATGTGAGGAAGAACATTTCCAAGTAACTGTTGTCGACAGTATCTCTTAAAGACATGGTTGACAGGCTAACCATAGTCATCTCAAAGTGATTCAGTTACTGTTATGTCATTCTCAAAGAAGAATCAAGAGGCAATAAGTTATATCAGTTATGCCCGTATGAAATGAGGCTATCAGACTGCACATTTACATAAAATAAATCATTCAGTGCATCAAGAACATCATTCTGAGATTTGATCATTCTCTGACCAAATAGTGGTGCCTTACTAGAGTTCGACCTGTTGTTGGATTCATGATTCATTGATGTCTTGGCCAAGTCCCTTAGTCCTATTGAACTTTGATACCTTTGAGGTTCATGTTAATTGCATCTGAACAAGCTCAGGAAACAGTGTCTCTGAAACTGGAAAAAAGAGAAGGCTGGGACAGGAAGGTCAAAATGTTTTCCTGTCTGAAGTAAATAAGCAGTGAAACAAATTTAAGAAACCTGTTTCCTGATCTAACCCCTCATTTCTGTGCTGGCAAGGAAGTTTGACAAATAACTATTTGTGGAGGTAGGTTGTAGGACCAGTCACCGAAATTATCCCTTTATTGGCGGATTATCTTGGTTTTCACCTAACTATATTACCATAACTAAAGGGATAGCAGTCTGTAGCGCAGGGCCAGGAACAGCTATGGGAAGATATTCCTTAAAATGGCCTCGGTGCTCAAAAAATGTAATACCACAGCCTATTTGAGAGGCACAAGTATTCTTCACAGGCAGGGATCATTTGTTCACATAAAGTGAGGCTGACACAAATGTAAAATTCCTGGATTAGAGCTGGTTCAATTGAAGTTGCCATTGAGAAGGGACAAAATGAACCTGAGTGAGTCTCCAGCTTTCATACATGTAGGTGCTTTAGGACATGGCTACATATCTTTAGCTGTGTGCTGCTAAAAAGAATCTGCAATACCCACCTAAAGGTTAACCAGTGCTATTGGTTGCCTTGCCACATTCTGTCACTCCTTTATCCACCACCACTCCCCAAGACTAAGTGCTCTCCAAAACTCTTCATTATCTGGATTAAGGTCTAAACATGGTATGATTCTATTTCAAACTGATTAGAGGGCTGGAATATCTCTCCCATGAAGAAAGTCTGAGGGAGTTGCAGTGGTACGACCTGGAGAGAGAAGGTTTCAGGGAGACCTTATTGTGGCCTTTCAATACCTAAAGTGGGCCTATGAGAAAGACAGAGAGAGGAGACATAGTTGAGGAGCATGAGAGAAATGAAAACAACTTTCTCTGTAGTTAAAGCAAATAGCATAAGATCTAGTCACTTCAATGCTGAGATGGGACTGGAAAGAGTGGAAGGGGTGATGCCCTCTTTCTCTGGTAGTAACAGGTGACATCACTGTTGTTCACTATTCTAGTCTTTTTGTCACTGCCATTTATCCTTAGTTCACACAGTATCACAGAATCACAGAATGTCAGGGACTGGAAGGGACCTCAAAAGATCATCCAGTCCAACCCACCTGCCAGAGCAGGATCACTTATACCAGATCACACAGGAACGCATCAAGGAGGGTTTTAAATATCTCCAGGGAGGGAGACTCCACAACCTCCCTGGGCGGCCTGTTCCAGTGTTCTGTCACCCATACACTAAAAAAATTCCTCCTCATATTTACATTGAACTACCTATGGCTCAGTTTCCATCTATTGCCCCTTGTCCTGTCATCAGGCATCACCGAGAAGAGCCTGGATCCATCCTCCTGGCACTCATCCTTTATATATTTATAAACATTGATTAGGTCACCCCTCAGTCTCCTTTTCTCCAAGCTAAAGAGCCCCAGCTCCCTCAGTCTTTCCTCATAAGAAAGATGCTCCACTCCCTTAGCATCATTCACTAGCATCTTATTCACTGGAAGATGCACCTGTGCAGTCAAAGGCTGAGGGTGACATGGAGTCTCCCTGGGATATAAAGCAATGAACCATGCAGGAGGCAGACACATTTTCATTGCATCTCCAGCTTTCTGGGAAATATACTTCTGAAAATGCCTTTAAATACTCAAACCATGCATTTTGACTCCAGCTCTGTTTTGATGAAAAGAAAACCTAAACACGCCTTCTTTTCCTCAGCATATAAAATATTTGATTGTTACTATGTTTCCATTTCGATCCTCACCAGTCATGTGCCCACAAGCTTTCTATGTTACAACAAACGATGATAATAAAGAACATCAAATGGCAACTACTACAGTAATCACATCAGATTATTTAGACATCAGTGGCTGAAGTATTAATGACAGCATGTGACTTTCTTTGTGGAATCTACCTGAAAAAAACACTACTTGTTAGTCAAAATATGCTCAATGAATAGTTGTTTCCACATTCTAAGACCTGAAGTGTTGCTTTATTATAGAATCACGGAATACTAGAATGGTTTAGGTTAGAAGGGACCACAAAGATCATCTAGTTCCAACCTCTGACTGTGGCAGGGCCCCCTCCCACTAGACCAGGTTGCTCAAAGCCCCATCCAGCTTGGTCTTGAACACATCCAGGGAGGGCCATCCACAACTTCCCTAGGCAACCTGTTACATAGTCTCACTACCTTCAGAGTGAAGAACTTCCTAATTTCTATTCTAAACCTATCCTTTACAGTTTGAAGCCATTACCCCTCATCCTATCATTATAAGCCCTTGTGAAAAATCTGTCCCAAGCTTTCTTGTAGGCCCCATTCAGGTACTGAAAGGTCACAATGAGGTCTTCCCAGACTCTTGTTTTCTCCAGGCTGAACAACTCCAACTCTCTTAGCCTGTCCTTGTAGGAGAGATGTTTCAGCAACCTGATCATCTTTGTGGCTCTTCTCTGGACGCGCTCTAACAGATCCATGTCCCTCTTGTGTTGGGGGCTTCAGAGCTGGATGCAGTACTCCATATGGGGTCTCACAAGAATGGAGTAGAGACGAATCACCTCCCTTAACCTGTTGGCCATGCTTCATTTGATGCAGCCCAGGATATTGTTTGCTTTCTGGGCAGCACTTGCCCATTGTTGGCTCATGTTGAGCTTTACATCAACCAGCACCCCCAAATCTTTCTCCTTAGGACTACTCTCTATCCATATTCCACCCAGTCTGTACTCGTGCTTGGGATTGCCCTGACTCAGGTGCAGGACCTTGCACTTGGCCTTGTTGAACTTCATGAGGTTGGCATGGCATCAGAGATGGTGTCAGAGACTGTGGTGTTTGTCTCAATATTGCTGCACCAGTGTGGGTAAACATCAAAGCACAAGTGAGCGATGACTGAACCACAAGCCTAGAAGTTCCTGTTTTCTTATGGACTGGAATACGGAGCTAATTCTGAGAACTGCAACCTAAGCCCTGCACATGCACCCAGACACAGGGCTTGGAAGACCAAGGAATCCAGAGACCCCTGAAGACTACCTAAGACACCTCAGAAATGGTATTGGGTATGTGTGCCACTGCCAGGTGGTGAGCGTCGTTAAGCAAAACAGTTCCTGGAATATACTAAGTAGTTCTTCAAAGAAGGATGACTATTCAACAGGACAACCCAATAAAGGAGCAGGAACAACCAACACTGGATGGAACATTCTCCCACTGGACTTGGAAATGAACTGGACTGATAGGATGCCTCAGATCCATGGTGGTAGCTATCGCAGCTCACCCTCTTCTTGCTTCCTTTCTGTCTTTCTTTGCTTTGCAAACTTGTTGTCAGGCAAATAAAGTCACTTGGTGCTTGACTCCATTCTGAGTATTAATTGTATTCCCAAGAATATGATCAAAACCTTGCTCTGGTCTATGACTGGCGTGTGACATGAGCCTGTCAAAGGAAGGATGGTATCTCTTCCTTTGAGCATAATTCAGTAAAAAGTCACATTTCTTTCTGATGACTGAATAAAGGATGGTCATACAGTAATTTTGAGCTCATTTCCTGTGAGTTTCTGAACAGGCTAGAAGTATCCATACACCTCACTGGTCAGTGAAACAGCAGACAAGAAACCTTTAGTTGCAAGAGGCAGGTGAGAATACACTAGGACACAGGGAGAACAGAGAAACTACAGGGGGTTTTATTGCCTGATGAGGAGAAATATACAGTATGAGATTATTACATGCAAATATATACACATTTTATGATAATTTGACTGGGATTTTGATGAGTCCATGCAAGAAGATTTGACTGGAGCCCAGGCCTGCCTAACCTCTAGCATTTGGCCTTAGGCTCTTGCTTTCTGCCCTTTTCTCTGGCTCCCTAGTAATGCAGCTGGTGGTGTCTGCTTTTTCTGGCCATCAGCCCAAATTATTTTCTCTCTTCATTTTCACGTCTCCCATGGCTGTGGAACAGGTCAGAGGTCAGTGTTCAGATTCTTCCCCTCATGGTCTCACTGATTTACACCTTTCCACCTGTGCCTTTAGCACAAGAAATGAAACGTAACCCAGACAATAAGACAAAGCTGATGGATGTATGACAGGAAACGACGGTTATGGACTGTTAAAGTACTTAGAAGCCACCTTCTCCAGAGGTATACAAGCATTAAGATGAAAAGCTAGAGCCTGGCATAGTCAATGATGCAAGTGAAGAAGGGAGCCAGTACAAGCAGCCATAAGTACCAGCTCAGGAATCTGTCAAGGGACATCTTTGCCCCTAGTGGAAGAGAATAAAATGTGTGTGAAGACTTCAAGCATATGCCTATACTGTGCAAGACATTGCTGCAAGGAGTCCCCAACTCCCTCCTCCTAGATAACACCAGATGAGCTAGTTCTAGCACCAAAGGCGATATACTAATAGCAGGCTCTGCAGGTCAGTCAGACTACTTACAGTAATCAAAGGAAGGGATAATTTGCCTTTGCTCAGTCATGCTAACACAGTTATGATTTTACCAGGTCATGAGTCTGCACAGCACTGCAGCATCATGTCACATATCACACCTCAAAAGCACACCACATAAGGTCTAGAGTCTGTCCTACAAGAGCAACAAATGTAAACAACTATTTCCTTCTAGTGCATAATACAAACACTTAAATGGAAATTGCAAATTCTTTGCAGATTATATCCAAGTTACAAGGGAAGAAACAGAAGTGAGTCCACATAGCCTATCAGTAAGAGGTATAAAGACAAATCTCTCCCATTAAATTTTGCTATGGCTGCACCCTGCAGATGAGTAGATATATGGTGGCTCAGCTAAGATTAGCCTTTGCAGAGTGACTATCAGGTATTTGATGTGACAAATGTCAAAGAAAACAACATGTGTGATATAGATTGCAGAGGCAGAGACAGCTGCTTAGCTCACCTCTTATCATGGTCCATCTGAAGATCAGTAAAACTATTTCTTCCTGAGCTCCAGACTGTCTAGGCACTAAAAGAGACCTCCAAAGCCCTTGAAGAAGGATTTTTCAGTGGTGACTGTGTGATTGCCTCTCAAATGGGACTGTATGATAAGGACAAAAAAATTCACAAGCAACACTGCTGTGGCTGTGCTCAAGCCAAAGCAATGGAGGGTCTCATAACATAGCTGGAGTGAAAAACAGTCACAAGCTGTCCCACTATCAGATGTGTACTGGGACTCTGAGAGCACAAAGGTGAGTTGAATCAGTACTAGACTCCTTCCTGTGAGGTTATGGTTGCAATGACTACTGACTCCAAGCAGAATTTCACAGCAATTTAATACAACTGAAAATATTTAAGGTTAGATTACAGCAGACTTTCCAGGCAGTTACATGGTATTTTGAAATAATCAAGAAAAGAGCTCATTGTGTCAGTAGTATGCTGAATACAGAGGAATTAGGAAGAAAATTTTGTTTTAATAAAATGCTTAAAGTGAAAAAGAATGTGATATGCAAGAAAGATATTATGATTTGACTGAAATATAAAGCCATCTTTCCCTGGATGGTTGACTGTTCCTTACTGGATAACATCTAAAATGGTTTAATAACGGTTGGTGTAACACGGAACAAATTTCACATGAAAAAAATATGGATGAAGTGTGGATGTATAATAAAATATCCAGATCTGAATACCAAGGAAACTGTTTTTATTTTCCTTATTCTATACACGTTGCTAAGACAGATCATTGTTCCATCTATAATAGTACTATTCTTTCACTAACACCAAGTGCTTCAGAGAAAGAAACTCCTTTGCCCGAAACACTCCTTCTGACCATGCAAACATTCTACTGGCTACACCTAATGATGATTAAACTGAGTCCTGCAGTATAACCTTCTAAATCCTACAGTTTCTAACTTTGGCTGTGTACCTGCTAATGACAAAAATTATTCATACAAGAATATCTGAAAAAAATCTTTCAAAAGTACACCCCTTAATGCTGTAACAATGAAACAAGGGATTCAAATGTCACTTGTCTTCACATCTGTCTCTCCTCTTGTGTAACTCGTGTAATATCTGTATCACACTATCTAGAGTAACAATAAAATAGAGCTTTATCACACAGTTAAATGAATCGGTTTCAAAGGATAATTAGGTATAACTAGTACACTAACAGAACACCTGTATCAGCTCCTGTATAATGTAATACATTGCAAATGTATGATGCCACTGACATTTTATGTTCTAATAAGCCTCACTTGCAAACATGGCATGTCCAGGCTCTTTTGCAGGCCGATCTTTTATTGGCTTAAAAAGAAGAAAGGTGTCAATCCAGACACAGACTTTCTTTCTTTCAAAGCACTGGTCAGCAGATGGTAGAAAAAGCGATTCAGATCCTCAAAAGGACCTGATGTTCTTGTTTTCTCTCTATTTTAGGATGCAAGTCCTGTTATCACTGAACAGAATGACACTTGCAGCAGGTACAGCTGACACATGGAAATATGTTGGATCAGTCTCACTAATAGGATCTATGCATTTGCTAGAAAAATCAAACAAATATGGACCATTTGGACAGGCAGGTTCAGAACCTTACTTACAGTCAATTTTCTGTGTGAACATTTGCAAGGAAAGATACCAGATGGCTTAGGCATGTATTACACTGCCATGTACATAAATGTGCATGGGCATATATGAAACAGGAAGAGCTGTGACCAAACTAGGGCACTACATTACATATGTATAGGACAGGGCAGTGACACAGGAGAGGAATCCTGGAAGATGGGGAGCAGGGATGATAATGCTGAAAAAAATAGATATTATACAGTAGCTTTTCTTCCAGGCAGTCAGGCTCCACACATAGATAGACTATGTGGAAGATTTATGTGAGAAGTTCACTTTAACACCGTGAAAATAATGTGCTAAAATTCTCCATACACTGATTGGAACACTGGCTTCATTGATCACAGGTGCTGATATTAAAATTTCTGGTGGGAGTTTCATAACTGATGTATTGCTTCTCTGGGATTCACTTTGCTTGCCCAGCCAAAGCAAAAGTGCTATAGCAGCAATCACCAGCACAGAAGGCTGGTTAGAAAGAAAAGTGACAGCCTCAGAATTGAGAAATGAGCAGCACCCATGCATGGATGTATTGGTGGGAAGACAGTAGGGGGAGAAGGAAAGAGCACTTACTGATAGAACAAAATGTAAAAAGTCATCTTAAAATATGCATTTAAACCGACAGACAGATCCCAGCCTTCCTCCCACAATGATCCTGAGGTCTCTGTATCCACCAAAGTCTTAATGGAATCCTCAAAATGAAGATTTTATTTTTTTTTTTAAATGGCAGTAGGTATCTTTTCACAAAAACACTTTACTGAAAGGTCAGAGTATATATTAAAGAGCACACCTGCCTGGTGTTAAGAATCTTCTACATAGCTGTACTGGGCCTGGATAGGATAGAAATAATTTTTTTCACAGCACCTCATTTGGGGCTGTGTTTTAGATTTTTGACCAGAGCAATACTAATAACACATGTTTTAGCTTTCGCTCAACAGTGTTTGCACAGTCTCAAGGCCACCTCTGTTTCTCAGTCTGGCCCCCTGCAGTGAATAGACTGAGGAGTGAACGACAGACTTCAAAGAGACACAACCAGGAAGCTGAACCCAAAATAACCAAAGGCATATTGTCTTATAAGTCATATGTCGCAGCATATCACTTCACACTCAGTAATAAAAGGGAAAAGAGAGGGTTTAGGGAGGTGAGACATCTTTTACTTGGGAACTAGTTAGACACCTGTGGGAGGTGGTGAGTGACTGCCTTTGCATCACTTTTTTTTCTTTCTCTCTTCTTTACTTCTCACTTATTAAACGTTTTTGTTTTATATTGATCCCAAACTTTTCTTGCTTTTACTCTTCTTTTCCTCTTCCTCTGATCCACCATTCAGCCTAAATTTCCAAATCTATTACCTTTCTGTCACGCTGACAAGTCAGTGGGCATGTGTGAGATTTTGGTCTGCCTGACTCTCAGAATGTATGAGCTCTGAGTTCTGCATCACTTTATCTGATTGGTCTCTTTCCTTCACTGATGAACCAGTTTTAATGACCAATTTGTATAACCAACTTCTTCTAAATTCAAAATTTTTATACTGCAGTTTAACTTGCAGTACCCAGGCTCTATCAGAAGGTGTTCCACTGATGCTTGTACTCTAGAGCCCACTGAATGTAATAGTAATTTGACAGACAGATCTTCCCAGGATCAGCTGCTGAACTGGTATGTAAATTCATGCTGCATACCCATCCTTCCAGAGTCCGTCTTTACCATTTACTACACACCGCCTTCAACAGACACTCAAAGAATGGACACTAAAGAAGAGGAATGTTATTTAATGCAATAGTGCCATAGATTGTTAAAGGAATTAGAGTGATTAAGGGACAATAATGACAACATTTTAAAACTACAACACTGTACTCTGAAACAAGTAATTACATACCCTAATATGTGTCTTGACTTAACAGTACTGATTGCTTATCATTGTAACTTGACTTTACCTGGACTGTATCTTAGTTCAGATTGAAACAATGCTACTCATTCAATGACCTGGAAGTACTGTTGACAAAGTTGATCCAGAAATGCAGTATTAAATATAAGTCACTTTTGTCAGTAAGCTACCAGAGAGGAGTTGATAAGCAGGAGATGCAATAAAAAATGTACCACTTAATGACCAGTGAATCCATTAGCATTAACACAGGTAATTCAACTTGTTAGATGGTATTAGTCCCAAGATTCAAGAAATCTGTGTCAGTAAGATTGAGTCTGTATGTAAGCAAGCCACATTTTAACAAGTCAAATAGCACTGCAACCAAATGCAGTATCAAAAAAAAAAATGGAAAAATGGGGTCAGATGAGGAAAGTTCAATTGCCATCTGCCAGCAGAATATCTGACTTGACAAGGAGATGTTTTAAGAAAATTAATTCTACCATTTTCCTTTACTGTTTCTTTTTTTCACTCCCTTAGGATTATCAGCTTTCAAATGCATTGGCTGTCCCCTTGTATTTGTCCTCTGAGAAATGTATAAAGAACACTCTCCAAAAGACCATTAAATATTTTCAGTTTTCAGCATGTTGGAGTTAGAATTACCTTGTTTCAAAAGCCCAGCTGCAAACATATTTTAATTCAGGAAAATAAATAAGTAGAATCAGTAACAATAGAGAACTTAGATTTATATCTAGATTTTCTTGGCTTTATTGGTTTAGGATGAGATGGTGTTATTTTCTTCTTACCAGTTCCTACAGTGCCACGTTTTGGATTTGTGAACAAAATAATAATACAGGGATGTTTTAGTTTCTGCTGAGCAGTGCTTGCACAGAGTCAAGGCCTTGTCTGTTCCTTCCAGCAAGTAGACTAGGGGTGCGCAAAAAGTTGGGAGAGGACACAGCTGGGATAGGAGACACCAACTGGCCAAAGGGATATCCCATGTCACGACAACATGCTTAGCAATAAAAAAAAAAAAGGAAAGAATGAGGGAAGAGGAGACATTCAGAGTAGTGGCATTTGTCTTCCCAAGTCACCGCTACATGTGATAGGACCCTACTTTCCTGGAGATGGCTGAATATCTATCTGCCCATGGGAAGTGATGAATTAATTCCTTGTTAATTGCTTTGCTTGAGCAAGCAGCTTTTGCTTTACCTATAAAACTGTCTTTATCTCAACACACACATTTTCTCACTTTCTGATTCTCTCCCCATGTCCCACTGTGGAAGCAGTGAGTGAACAGCTCTGTGCCCGTTGGATTCAGCCCACAACACTTTTTCTCTCCTAGTTACTCGCTTGTGACCATTGTTAAATATCAATCAGAAGATGTAAATCAAACTTAAGTCAGGACATCAGGACTGCCTGTAGCTAACATATAGACCTTGTTCAGAATTGAACTATGACGAAAAAACTCCAATATTTAGTCTATTTTGTTTTACAATTTGCCAGAACTTTATCACAAACCAAAAATATAAAATTTATAACTTTTACAAACTTCTTTCCACTACAAATTTATACACAGATAATGCTGCAAAGCTTTATGCTTATTATTACTGAAGAAAGTCATTCACTGAAGCCATCAAGAGAATGTAATATTGAATGAAATAATTAAGTAATCATATTATATTATACCTCTAAATACCTATAGTACTGAAGCCTAAGCCTGTACACTGAATTAAAGACTCCCTTCTTCTGTTTCCATATTAATATATATTGTGCAGATTGGACAATGGAATGATGAATGATATATCTACACTAGCAGGGTGGTGCTTGTGTTATCCCATCATAAGTCTTAACTTCCACAAAATGATAGAACTGTTTACTTTACTCCCACTGTGAAATTCAGAGGATTTTCACAAACTATATGTAACATTTTGATACTGGTACTCAACAAGGTTACTACCAGATAGCCTTTACTAAGAAAACCCACTTACCACTTAACTATCCTAAGGTAGTCTGTACTTACTCAGGACTTTCATCTAGTTCTTTCCCCTTAAAGGCATAATACATAAAGATTTGCATATACAGCCCAAAAACATTAGTAATCAATGAATAGATGCCTGAAACACAAAATTTGTATCAGAACAGTTAATTATTCATTCAAAGAATTAAAACCTCAGACACTGTAGATACTCCAACCAGGCCTCTAATGATTCTGACTGGCATACAACCTGGCCTCCTAAAGTGTGGCCTCAGTTTTACTGAGGATAATTCAATACAGATTCAAAACTACATGTAGAAATGGAATATGTCCAAGTCCCTAGATACCTGATTATTTTTACATTTATTTTCAAGCCCTGGTTTCACAGACTAAGCATGTGTATAAATGCAACCAGTTGAAACTGCCAGATCAGCAGCCCCAAAGAACAAAGTCTTCAGATAGTGGAAGTTTAGACACAAATAAAACAGATGACACCAACTACACTATTGAGGCTTAATATATTTAGGTGTGAAAGTAGTCCCTTTCAGTCTTTAATACTTCTCATTGTCTTCAGTTAATAGCAATTGTTCTTTCTGAATTAGGACTAAAATTTCCATTTTATTTAAAGCCAGAAACTATAGGTTTGTATAGTAAAGACTGTTATTCCCAAAATAACTACATCATCCTAGAGATTAAAAAATATTTATTTCATAATTAAACTTCTCAGCAACTCCAGGCACTGTCTCCTGAACATGCAAATTAAAATAACTTCATACTGTCCTGCAAAGTATGCCTGACTAAAGGACAATATATACAGCTACTGTGATGACTCAATACTCAGTCTAATCTAGAAATGGTTTTGGAAACAATAATACCTTTTTCTCTATTACAATCTTCAACAGAATTTGAAAATTTCTCAAGCAGATAATGAGGAAACGGACTATTTGCTAGTATGATTTCACACACAAACCATTCACATGTCTTGCAATTATAATGTTAAAATACCACCACAGATTAAAGTATTATACAAATATTAAAATATATTGTCTCAAAGGACAATATTTTTTCCTGACAGATTTTCTTATTTCAAATATATGCATATTCACTAGAAAAAAAAAAAATTCTTTCACAAAACAGAATTTACCTTACTGGAAGTAAGTAGTACTTCTCAGGAAAATTTGTTTGAGATGGCCTGATGATTTCATTATAACCCAGTGAATGTTATCTGAACTGACCCATCACAGCCATACTGCTGCTCTCCCATAAGCCCCCAGTGTGGAAAGAGGTCAGATCATAGTAAGACATATTGAGGTAACAATTGCATCAGTTTCATCAAGTCTACTAGCCTTAATGAAAAGGCAAACAGTAGTTCTTGCTGCCAAGTTCATCTGTCTTGCTGAGGCGTATAATTAGAGTCTGAAATTTCTGACTGTGAACCAAGGACAAAAACTGTTCCCTCCATGCACTTTTTAAGCACCCAGCAGAGCTGTAAAGTGTTCAATCTGAAGCACAGCTGTGAGAATCCTTTCTCGACTCTGTCCCACTGAGGAAAGGCTTGCATGGATCTCACTTCTGCCAGGTCTAAGATAAGGATAACATCACATAATTAGCATAAACAGTGATTACAGGATGCTCTGAACAAAGCGAGCAAAAAATGGGAAGCTACCTATACTAAGTGATACAGGTAGTTTCTAATAAGGTTTTGAAATGTCCCAAAAGTGAATGGATCCTATTGAGATACATGTTCACTGTGTTTCATCATCTCAGAAACAACCATGTCTTTCCAGTGGTCTCAGTAGTAAAGCATGTACAGAACAATAAAGTCTAATCTTGCAGGCAAACACAGGTATTAAACAGCAGTACAACTAGTAAACCAAGATTTAGGCTTGATCTGTTGTCCTCAAGAACAAGAGATTGCGTATCTGCTTCCAGACTTCAAGGGCAAATTCTAGATCAACAGGAAACAGTGCTATTCTTATTTCTTATTTTGCAGCCAACTTTTTTCCAGCCAACATTTCTTTATACAAACTTCATGATTTATAAATATGATAAAGTACATCTAGGTCTTCAGCATGTGTTTTTTTACCACTACGAACACTGTCCTCAACTACAATGATTTCTGCTGCTTGAATATTTGATGTACAAATTAATCTCACAGTGGTATTTTTATAGTCTTTCACAAGTTTCATCTGTTAGACCTGCTAAATAGAGTCAGTCTTACTGTATTCAACTATGTTTTATTTTATGTGCTTGAATTTGAAAACACTATCTCTTCTGTAAGGTGAAAGAAATTTCATGTGCTTAAGAAAATACTACTGGTAGAAATACATGCTTCAGTGCTTGGGTTACCCCTTGTATCAAAAATCAAAATCCCACCTACATTTGTGCCTTTTTAGCTGTATTTAGCTTATATATAAACATCAATCACTGCATATGTTTACATTTTTTTATTATTACTTTTTCATTCATTATAAATCTTAACACAGTCTATGAAACTAACATGTAGCAGAACAGATTCTTCAGACTGTATAATCTTGTATGCACAGTTAAAGTACAAAAATGGATATCTCTATAAACACAGCATGAAGTGCAGAATCTCATATTGTCAGAAATCAGTATTAGTGAAAGAACCTCCACATTAAAATAGGTTCTTATACAGGGTAGCCAGGGTCTACCAAATCCAGTTTGCTTCCTAAAGTACATAAGGACACTTGTGAGGTAATGTGAAAGACAGGTTAGGAATTGAGAATTTATAGTGTTTTAAGACTACAAAGACATTTCTTCTCTCTTGCTGTTGGCCTTGACTGTTGTAACTGTAAATACTGCTCTTAACTAAATAACTGAGAATAAACTAGTGATTTTCAACTTTTTTTTTTTTAAATTAGGTATATTTCATAATAGTTTTCAGCTCTTTTTTTTTTATCTCTTCTGTGTCCATATACCCATAGCTTTGGTTTTGACCAAGACTCTGCCATATACTGGCAGATTTACCAGAAGTCTCTTCTGCATTCTTTCTCTAATTCACTTGTACTTAAAATTGAACAGATAAATAGAAACTGTTACTTTATTGACTGACTTCAGAGGTGGCTTTTGCATATGTGCTCTTCAGACATCACTTTTTCCACAACAGCTACAATAAACTAAACCTTAATCAAACAATATCCTGAAAGTATAGTTAGACTTTAATTCAGACAAAATTCTATTTTTATAACGTTTTTGTTCCATAAAACACTCTATTCCTTATTTATGCCTTTTTTAACAATCATCTTCTGAACTGTACTTTGAGACCTCAAGTTCGTCCATGTTTGGATGAATCTGTCCAGAAAGAACTAAAAGACTACTTTTACATTGTTTTCTTTTATCAGTGTAAATTCAAATTTTAGGGATCTCTTTGTTCTTTTTCTCCTCATATTATAGGATATGAATAGTTTCCACAACTACAGGCTCCACCTTAACCATTCTAGGAGTTCTTCCTCCCACGTTATTTGTCAGTCAAAACCATTACCAATTCTTTTGATGGAGGAATAATCACTTGTATACTTTGCCAATCTCAGATTCCTTTTCTGGAACTTCAGAATTTGGCACATTATGTTTCAGTTCAGTGGACTGCAGCTAATGTAGAAATAATCATGAAATGTACCCTTGTCATGGTTTAGGGTCAGGGCAGCCCCTGACTAAACTTTGAAAGAAATTGCAACATATCTAGTTAGAGGGAAGGGTTTGTTTGTCTCCCAGAGTATTCTCCTAGAGAAGCTGGCAGCTCATAGCACAGACAGATGTACTCCTTGCTGGGTTAAAAACTGGCTGCCCAGCTGGGCCCAGAGAGTTGTGGTAAATGGAGTTAAATCCAGTTGGTGAGCAGTCATCAGTGGTGTCCCTCAGGGCTCAGTTTTGGGGCCAGTCTTGTTCAATATCTTTATCAACGATGCAGATGAGGGGATTGAGTGCTTCCTCAGCAGGTTTGCAGATGACACTAAATTGTGTGGACGTGTCAATCTTCCTGAGGGTAGGAAGGTTCTGCAGAGAGTTCTAGATAGGTTGAATTGATTGGCCAAGACCAGTTGTATGAGGTTTAACAACACCAAATGCCAAGTCCTGCACTTGGGCCACAACAACCCCAGGCAATGCTAAAGGCTTGCAGAAGAGTGTCTGGAAAGCTGACCTGGGGGCACTGGTCAATAGCAGTGTGCCCAGGTGGCCAATAAGGCCAACGGCATCCTGGCCTATATCAGAAATAGTGTGTCCAGCAGGAGAAGGGCAGTGATCGTGCCCCTGTACTCAGCACTGGTGAGGCCACACCTCAAGTACTGTGTTCAGTTCAGACAGAGAAGGGCAACCAAGCTGGTGAAGGGTCTGGAGAACAAGTTTAGTTTGGAGAAGAGGAGGCTGAGGGGATACCTTATAGCTCTCTGCAACTACCTGAAAGGAGGTTGTAGTGAGGTGGGTGCCACCTCTTCTTTCAAGTAAATACCAATACGACTAGAGGAAATGGCCTGAAGTTGCACCAGGGAAGTTTTAGACTGCTATTAGGAAGAATTTTTTTACTGAAAGAGTAGTCAGGTGTTGGAACAGGCTGCTCAAGGTAGGTGGTGGAGTCATCATCCCTGAAGGTATTCAAAAACATGTAGGTGAGGCACTTCAGGACCTGCTCTAGTGGGATGGTGAGGTGGGGGTTTTGTGTTTGTTGTTTTGGGTTTTTTTGTTGCTTTTTTGTTGTTGTGGTGGTGGTGTTTGGTTGGTTTGTTTGTTGTTGTTGTTGATGATGGTTGGACATGATGATCTTGGAGATCTTTTCCAACTGTGACAATGTTGTGTAATTTTGTGTGATTCTTTGTGTGTGGCACAGCAAGCAGACTGCAAGAGTAGTCTAAGCCACAGGTGCTAAAAACATCATGGGAGTCTCATGCTGACCAGAAGTACAACTTCAATCAATATTTCACAGGAAGACACATAGAAGAACCTCAAAGTAAAACAAAATGATCTTTGCAACATTTAGTAGTTTAGTAGCTCTGGGTATCAACATCATTTATTTTGTTTTGGGTTCAGTAAACCAAATCCTACTTGTACTGTTTTGTCTTCTACATCAATAGCTTTGAGGTATCACAGGTCTATTGTAACTGGAAGGTACAATGGAAGATACGGTCCAGACAAGAACACTGTTCCTTAGAGGAAAATGTATCATGACATTCCTGAACTCTGACTTCTCTGAGGTACAATGGTGGTGCACATGGACACTGAGCAGTACTGTACTGTTTCTCAACAAAATGCCTCAAGACATAAATATTCTTTTTTAAACGGAAAATAATGTAACACTGATAATTCATTTGACAGAAATCTCTTTTACATACTTTTTTTTTTTTTTGAGAAATGTTATTCTGATACAGAGGTATTCTAGAAAGATACAAATCTTGGTTTTCTGTCAGCTTTACTCAGCCAACTTCTGCTCAAGCTTGAGTCATTCTGACCACTGTTATCATGACCAGGAAAGACACATGATCTCAGCATCAGGTTTTAGTGTAGCTAATGAGACTGGATAAGCTTTATAACTACCTGCCTATTCTGTACAATGATATCTGAGTATGACATATCACAGATTTGTATTTGAATAGAAGTCTGAACCTCACTATGAGAAAATCTGACAAAAGAACAGGCAGATGATTCTCACAAGTTCTTGACTATGGACCTTGATTTATCATGCAACATGTAGACTTCAAAGACAAACATTGAAAACTTCCATCATATTTTAAATAGATAGTGAAAGACAAGTTCACTTGTCTTTCAAACAGCCTGCACCTAACAAACTTTTGCCAGGTCCCACCATTCAGATTATAGGAGGCAGTCTAAATTGTATGTAAGTTGGCCCCATGATTAAGACTTTTTCAAAGAAATAAATTGACAGGGGGTTTTAATGACCTTTAATTGTAATTTATAAATTGAAATGAAATTCAGCAATTTCTATTTTTTCTTTCACCTCACATCACTCCTGTAGATTTTATGCAGTCTATAAAGGTGATGTCATTCAGAGCTAATGCTCTGCTTTGAATATGGGTTAGTTAGCATTTTCCAGGACAACTCTTACTACCTAGTTCACTTAATTTCTTCTAGGGATTGTGGTGGACCTACGTGCTAGTTGTTCTTAACTGACATTGCCGAATCTTTCCTATTTTTTCAACATTTCTGTAGTTATGAAACTTGGAATAATGCACTGGACAGTTAGTTTGGATTTAATCCTTAAATTGCCCTCAAATCTTGATCCGGACTTCAGTGGTTATGAACTATGGGGCCTATAGTATCAACCAGTTCTAGCAGCACAGCTGAGCTACTAATGTCAGGAAAAATTGAATTTCACACTGAATGCCTGAGTTAAGAATACTGGGGGAAATTTGTCTCTGATAGTAAACATTGTAGGTACACCAAGTATAAATTTTGGCTTTTGGGTCAGCAGCAGTTCGCATTCTTTGCTTATAAGTACACAGAGATGTCACGTATAATGCCTTGAAGAGTTACTGGAGTTAAAAGTAAGGGTGAAGTTCAAGAAGTTAGCCTACAGTATGCTTCTGGTTTATGTTTTCTCCATTTATTTAAACAGCTGAGCAACAGGAGATCCCAAATGAGCACATGAGTTTTGCTAGTTTTCTAGTCAGAAAAAAACTAAATTTTTCACACATTTAAAAATATACTGACAGTCATTTTTTGTTACTGTATGAAATCCTCATTTCAATTCTCTACCTACTTACACAAGTCAACATGTCCCAGATTTCTTTTCCTACCTTTTCTGAGGTGATTTGTGTGTCCCTTGCCAGAGCTTGCTATTTCAGTCATCTGTTCTGGAAACCAAGGTTCCCAAGGTGCTGCTATTGGCAGGAAAGGACATCATTGCTGTCTTTCAACTTTCTACAGTCCTTTTTGCATCCCCACAAACCATGTCCCTTTCCAGTATCCTCCTTTGCACTGCATACTACTTTTTATCATCCTTTTTACCACTCTCCCTTTCCACTATGTTTTTCAATGTTTGCTTCCAGTAAGCTCTTAACTCCTTTTCCTTCTTCCTTCTCAGTACATCTTTTTTTTTCTTTAAAGCACACTTTTTGTTCCTTAAAAGTCTTCCCGTTTCTCCTTCCTTTATCTGATTAACCAATCATTATTATTTAATAAGACTAAGGCCCAAATCTCCTTTCCTGCCTCACTCTTCATGACTGCTTCATAAAAATGAGTTTGCCATAAGTGATGCTTCTTCACTCTCATGATGCAGTTCTCATCAAAGTCACAAGGAACACTTCCACTGATTTTCAAAGAGCACTAGATTGAAGTCTTATCTTTCTTTTATTTCAAATTCTAAATGCTCACTCTTGCTCTTTTTTTTTTTTTTAGGTCCCTAATTCAATGACTACATTTTTAAAATATGACAGACATTAAAAGGCAAACTAAATTTAAAATCAGCCTAATTTTCTACCATCTACAATGTTACACAGTTTCTATATATTTTAAATTTAATCTCAAATACATACCAGATGTACTTCAAAATACCACTTCTGTTTACTATTTGCAAATACAGAAATTTAAACTGCATCAATTTACCCTTAACATACTATTGATCAATATTAGAATGTGTGCTACCGAAAAATGAACATGGATTATTATATTTTCAGCTATCATTAATTATTTGGAGGCAACTTTATTCCATAATTGTAGGTTAACCATATGCAAGGTTTTCTTATAAAAATTTGTGACAAAAAAATGAATTACATTTCCTTTTAATAGTTGGCATCGCTGTTTGTCTCTGCTAATACATTCTGTCTGCAGTGACAAATACTAGGACAACAATGAGAAAATGTCATAAATTTAATCGATTACTTGTGACATGTATTGTAAAAAGAAACAGAAATGGCAATTGTCTTGACAACCTGTACAACAATATGGTGGACTCAATCATGTGACTACCATTGTACAGACAAGAAATGCACTCTAAGGGTCTGGTCTGCAACTACCTGCAAATCAACTTTAATGTGACTATTAAAGAGAAATGCTTATGGTAGTAAATTAAACATGTTCATATGCGCCAAAACTTGAAAAAATAGTAGTAAGGGTTAAAAACACAATAAAAAGAATTGATCTGTGAAGGCTTGTGTATTTCTGTTTACAAATCTTGTACCAATTACAAGACAATAGCCCTTATTCAGCATCTATTAGTCCCATTGATTTCAGTGGATGTTATACATGTCAAGCTGTTCCAGCAGTGGACCACAAGATCTTTGCTGTTGGGTATCTGGAATCAGCTGTGCATGAATATCTAATGCTGCAATGCAACTTAATCTGCTCAAACAGCCTGTCATCTCAAATCTTATAGGTCAAGACTTGCATAATTTAACAGGAGATGTGCATAACTGAGATTAATCATTCTAACCTGATCTTTCAAATGCTAAACATCCCCAACTATCCATAAAAATAGGATGCAATCTAAACAGTGAGTCACAAGTTTCTGAAAGTCTAATAATATTGACAAGCTTACCACTATTTCAAAAGCCATTGCTCTAAGAATAGGTGAGGTATACAGTATGTACTGGGGTAATCTGTACCATCTTCCATTTACGAATCACTTGCTCATAATAACCTTGGAAGATCAGGAGGAAGAAACTATCTGCCATGGTATCTACTTGTATTGTCCTAAGTTTATGTGCTTCAAGGACATTTCAGCGTAGCATGCTAATAACAAAAGGAATACAATTTTGGTCAAAGATACTCAAACTCTCATAAATAAATAATAGTGTGTAAACAACATACTTTAGATCAAGAAAGGCTGTAAAATAGTTTACTATTTTTCTTACTTTATTCATGTGGACTTCTCCTTAATAAACCTGCTCATGTTTTAATGCAACTAGAATCTCTCAGATCCAAGTGCAGTGCTGAATTTAAAGCTAAGAGCAAAACTGCTGGAAATTATTTTCAGGCAAGGAGCTTTCAAGTATATCTTTCAAAAGAGACAAAATCAGTGAGTAAAACTAGTTTTCTCTGACTAGATATTTATATCTAGTATGCTTGCTGCCATGGTATTCAAGGATAGAAGATAGAACTGTTCCACTCATTAAATCAGATAATCCTTATCAGATAGATAATAGGCTTTATAAATTATTCCTGTGGGTTATATCTCAGTATTTCACTAGGGAATTAAGCAGTTAACATCACCAGGGCAAGATCTAAAAAGCAGACACAGCACAGCAAAGGTGAAGTCTGCTAGGCTGCATCTTTGAACTCTCTTAAGGACTCTGCAGTACTGGCATCATTCCAAAGCTTAATTTGGGTACATTCCAAAAGTCTAATCATCTTCTTCAGGGAATAACCCCCTGACCATCACACTATTAAATTCTAATGCTCTTGCTTTGCCATTCTGTGTCTGATGCTTTTATTTTCTTCAAGGGAGATTTGGATTGTTTAATTCATCCAGGATAGTATAATTTAGGAATCATACACTGCATCATTATTTGGGACCTTTGTATGCATTTCATTTGGGCCATTCCTTTATTATTATCACTAATAAAACTGTAGCTTGCATTCTTCCTGCTTGTAACACTTACATTAATTGTGTCACCTTATATACTGTTCTTATTAAATATTGCCAATGTGCCAAAATAAAGCAAGGACTAAACAAAAATACAAATAGCCCAGTGTGTCTGTCAGTAGTTCTGAAAGATTATGTAAACTGTGTCCCTAAGACAGAAGTATCTGCAGTTTTTAGTCTGTGGACCAGTTTATTAAACATAATCTATTATGATCATTTTCTATAAATACATTAATTACACAAAGTTTCACTGCTGCACACCACAGAGACACACAGGACAGAAAAGACATTATTGCCCTTACTACTTTGGTTTGGTGTCACTGTGAAAAGACATTCCTTTGTTCTCACCAGCTGCAGAAACAAACATAAGTATTGTTATATAGCTGAGAAGCTAAATTTAAACCACAGGTCTGAATCTGGACAACAATCCAGACTGCCACCTAGTTTATCTTGAATCACAAGGAAGTAGGTAAGTGGACTTTCATGTTGAAATAAAGTGCACCCATATATTATTAATGCCAGGCTCTGGCCAGGGGTATTTTCTTCTTTTTCTCTATTATTAAAAAAAAAACAAAACCACACACACACACAAACAAAAAAAAAAAAAAGCCAAGTAAACAATTAAACAAAACCAAACCCACAAGCCAACATTATAATACAGCAAAGAACAGCTTTAAAAGTGAGGTTAACTATAGTATTTTACAGCACTGATCAATATACTTTACAGAAAAACAGATCTCAACTCAGTAAGTCCTAGTGTGGAAAACTTACAGGTCTTCTACAATCCAAACTTTTAAAGCCTTATTAGAAAAAAATGTGTGTTTCTCAAACATCCTTATCTATGTGCAAAACTGATCTGATACAAGAGCTGCCTGGGCATATCAGCACAAAGGAAGAATGTACCTGCTGCTTTACAATTTTTTGGCTTCCTTTCTCACTCAATTCATTCAGATGGAAATCCTTGTGTGGAGGCAGACTAGATAGATACCTTCTGTACTAGCATTTTCTTGTTTCTTCTTATTGGCTCATATATTCATCTGGGAGACCTCCTTGGTTACATCAGCATGAAGATTGCTTCCTAGATGGGAATATCTCATATGTGTTTATGTTGCAGGCATTTTTATGGCACCTGAGGACTAGGACAGAAAAGGTATCTCTGCCGTAAGTTCTCTTGTATCCTTTAGAAAGGCCTTTGTAGCATCTCCTCCTCACATCTAAAGCCATGAACTGATACTGAACCCTACATAAAGAGTCCTGTCCCCTCCCCTCTTTCAGCTGCCTGTGAATTTTCCTGTGTGACAATCAGATATTTGTGATGTGAAGAGAAGAGGCAGTGGCTTCACCGAAGCCTGGGCAAGAACAGACTTATCACAACCAGAGTTAGAATCACTGTGTCTGAACAGCACTGGTCACTCACAATTAGCATTACAAGTTCACAATGTCCTTTAAATGAGACAGTAACCAGAACACAAAACCACCAACCTGTCTCTACACCAAATGTAGTAATGACACTAAAGTGACACACCTACCTCTGGACCCCATCCCTGTAGAGTTACAAGTTGTTTTAATCCCTGAAAGATGGCCTGTGGCAAAATAGTTTGTCTGACAAACCTATCATCACACTCATCACAGAGCATCATGAAGCCAATGCACTGGCTAGATGAAACCAGGTGGCTATGACACGACATGACCTGCTGTCACTCCCCGCAAGACTGACTCAGCATCAGAACTCGTCAAATTCACAGTAGCCTACTGAGAAATTCACAGTCTCTGTGTGCACTTATCCTCTGCCTCACTGTAGTCTTTGGAAGACCGTCACCTACTTATTGAAAAATTTGAGGACAACTTTCATGGACATTGTTTCAGAAATAAAAGTTATGCAAATCCAAACTGTATGTACAAAGGGAAGATCATCCTTCAACAACCACACCTGGTATCGTGACTACTTCAAAGATGAAAATCTCTTTCCTTATCAACTCATATCTCTCATCATTCCTTTTAAATGAATTTCTTCTCCCAACAAGTATAACTCACTTTTCTCCACTTACTGTTCTCTAAGCTTAATAAACTCTTCCAGGTTTTACCATAAAAAGCAGGACAAGACCATCCAACCTGTTCTGAATTTCCTTGCTCATTCATTAATAAGACTTGACACTGAACATTTAAACCTGTTCTCTCCGATATGCTTTCCTATCTCTCTACAAGGTTTAGGACACACTTTACAGAGGAAATGGACAGATTCCCAGCCCATGCAACTTCTAAAAAAGTAAGTTTTAATACAACACTGTTTAGCTGTACCCTAGGCTCCTCTGCATGACGGCTCATGCCTTCTCCACCATCTATATTCACACACTACTTTCCTTACCCATCTGTTCCTGTTTGGCCTTCCTCCAGTAGACATGCTAAAAGTATGACTCTGAACCTGCGAAAGTAATGAGTAGGCACCACTGCTGTGTTCACCACCTAGCATGGAGCAAGAGACAGTTGCCCCAAGCACCTGCCAACTTTGAGTGCCTCACTGGAGGATGTCACCCAGTCACACTCCAGCATTTCTACATCCTCCACATGCTCCCCAGCTCTGGTGCCAGATGCCTTTGCTTTATCTTGCAAACATACTCTTGGTCCAATCACTCTTTCTGTGTCATCTGAGGATGCTTTTTTACATATAAGAAGCTATGAACCTGACCCAGAATGAGGGTATACAATGATGGCATTTATCTTCCAGGGTGAGAGAAGGATAAAGTTCAAATGTCTTTAAGTTCTGAAAATGCCCCTACTGATGTTTTTTTCCTTCTTTTCAGGAAAATGAACATCACATGCTGCCAGATACAAACAGTGATACTGTTAACAAGAAGCAATATTTTAAAACATACAATTTATACAATCATTTCTTATCCAAGTGCCCTTGAGATAATTGTGACAATGTGAAGATGGAGACAGGATTGTTTGTGGGAGTATATACCATCTTTGCCCCATTTTTATCTTGTGTAACCAACATCTAAAACCTGTATTCCATTTATTCCTTTGCCCTATATAGAATCAAAGAAGCAAAGAATGGTTTGGGTTGGAAGGGACCTCACAGATCATCTAGTTCCAACCCCCCTGCCACAGGCAGGGACACTACCCACCAGACCAGGTCACTCAAAGCCCCGCCCAACCTGGTCTTGAACACATCCAGTAATGGAGCACCCACAAATACCCCGGGTAACCTGTTCCAGTGTCTCACCACCCTCAGAGTGAAGAACTTCTTCCTCATTTCTAATCTAAATCTCCCCTCTTCCACTGTAAAGCCATTACCCCTTGTGCTATCACTACAAGACATTGCAAAAAGTCCCTGTCTAGCTTTCTTGTACACCCCCTTCAGAACTGGAAAGCCATAATATGGTGTCACCAGAGCTTTCTCTTCTCTAAGTTGAACAACTCCAGAGGTTAGGGGTTAACCTTACCACTTGTTCCTCAAACTGAAAAGATTGAAGAATGACTCACCAATGTTCTGCTGCTTCTTATTCTCCAATATACTTAGGTCTTTACCAGCACTGCTGGAGTAGGCTTTTAGTAAGTAACCACAGAGTCTGTGGAGAAACAATTTACCTGAAAATCTTGCTATGACCTAGTAAGTGTCTGATAAGTGATGTTGTTCTCAGGTTGGGAGGAACAGGTAGTTTGAGGTCTACACAGACCACACTGTACAGATATCAGTGTTTTACTGCCCAGGCTTGCAATTTATCTGATGCTGGAGGACAGTGCTTTACTGCTCCTCAGTTGTTGATACAGTACTAGTACTAGAAGTTCTCTGTTGTCTGCACATAGCAAAGGGGACTTTCCGCGTTTCAGTCTTCCAGTGAAGTGTATGGGTATCCAATGAAGCCTCTCCTGGGATGGCATTTTGCCAACTACAAGCTATATGTTAGCTTGCTGAGGACTTCCTTGAATATTGAATGCATCCCTGTCCCAAGCAAAAGTTGCTTTTCCTGACCTTGTGTGCCCCAATTCACTTCCTAATCCCAAATTAGATGTTCCTCAACCAGCAGCCCTACTGGGCTGAGCAGACAACAGTGACTTCATAGAGGAACTTGTTTGGCAAGAGTTTGCCAAATTTGTAGCACTGACAGTTCTCCCACCACAGAAGTATACATCCTCCAGGCACCACATGTTCCAGGTTACCAGCTGCTGCAGTAGCAGACCTGACACAGCAATATCACATTTCTGTAAAGGACAAGCTGATTTTTCTTCCTAGACCATGGGATTTTCGAAGGATACCATGCATGAAAACATCAAGTGTATAGAGTACTTTTGCCTGGAAAGGAAAGTTCTGAAGTAAAAATAACAGTGTAATGTAATTGTTCAGTTTTCTAACAACCTTTGACTTTTCCTCTGGGTTGTCTTTCATATGGTTTTGTTCATCTCTAATTGCTCCTTGAGTCTTTTATTTGAGGTAATGCCCAAGCAAAACTGTGACAAAGATAAGGTAGCAGGTATACTGTGATCACTGCTTGCCACATTGACTTCTAATGTCTTCCAGTTAACTTGCACTTCATCATCAATGTGCTTTTCACCTGTTACATGGTACTTACAATCCTAGTTCTTTACAGTAAGAACCATATTTTGACCTGTATTTGTCTACCCTAGTTGATTGTAGGCACTGACATATTTGTCCACAAGGCACAACCTAGATGCCACTGAGACAGTAGAAGTAACAAAAAAAAGTACTTTTTAAAGAGTCGGATGTAACTGATTTAATATGACTTAAAAGCTGTCTCCCCTAGGATTGCTCAGCTCAGAGATTCTTTACAGAGAACAGAATGCTAACTCTCATTAGGGATGCTGAAACTCTTTCATGTGACTCATGAGAACCTACTGAAAATAGAG
Source organism: Chloroceryle aenea (assembly GCA_013399075.1). Classification (NCBI taxonomy): domain Eukaryota; kingdom Metazoa; phylum Chordata; class Aves; order Coraciiformes; family Cerylidae; genus Chloroceryle; species Chloroceryle aenea. Next base: position 23,735 of record VWZY01013533.1, on the reverse strand, counting down.
GCTACACTTTTAGTTTCATACAGACAGTTTGCACATTAATCCTAAATTGCTCATCTATTACACAAAGTACAGGAGCACCTGCCCTGTCCCTCACATCCAAGCACTGCTTGGTACACTACATCAGACCATAGTAGACAAAGTGAGCTGGTTGATATTAAATAAGTTTTTGATCTGAAATTTAAAAATTATTCAGGTTCAAGAGAGTATTGGACACTCTTGCAGAGGCAGGCAATTTAATATAACTGGCCGCTGTTCACAGTCAGGATACATTGAGACCATCTCTTTTGTTTGTCATCTTTAGTAGATAACAATCACAGCTGGGAATCTGAGCCTCTTTCAACTCTCTGGTCACTTAATACAACATTTTTGGTTTCACTGGTTGCATAGAAGATTGTGGCAAACAATAAGCTCACCTGATGCAAACCAGTGGAAACTGCTTAAACTGTGATCTTTCCTGTAGCTAAGGCAATTGAGTGTGGTTGAGTTTCTGTCCCTCCCATCGCAATGAACTGTGCATTATGTATACTCTGGATTCTTTGTTTAAAAAAACACCAAGTCTTCTACTACAGCAGAAAAGTCACTGTATGTTTTGTGTAAAATCTACAGGAGGATATAGTCCTTATGCATTCTGCAGCTGCTAACTATGTTTTCTTTTTCCTCCCAAGACTGTGCTTACAAACAGTAGTCAAATACTATTATTGTTATAATTGAGACATCTGTTAAAACAGTAAAAGCAAAAAGCACCACAGTAGAAAGGAAAATGTTAAAATAATGGTAGTCAATGGTAGAAGGACAAACAAAAGGTTTTACAAATAGATAAGGATCAGAAGGATTTAGAGGGAGACTGTAGTCTCTTGGTGTGATGGATGGAGGCGAGTTGATGACAGATGAGGCACAGAGAGCTGCAAAGCTAAAAGATTTCTTTGTCTCAAGTATGTTCACTAGGGAGAAAGAGGGAAACATGCCAGAATCAGAGAGAAGTTTCCTGGAGGCAGAAAATGAAAAATTAATGAAATGAAGAGTGACACCAGAATAAGTAAAAAGGAATCAATCAGTAAAAAACGATTCTAGTATTGGATGGCATGTATCCCAGCACTCAGAAAGATACTGTATTTATACATTTTAACTAAGCTGGGAACTAAATTTATTAGCATCAAGAGAAAAGACATATGAGTAACCACACTTACCATGGTTCATTAGGGGTTGAGGGATGGGTAAAAAGAGATTTTCAGGGTAAAAGACTGTAGAATGGTGTGGATTAGGGTACAAAGAGCAGGCAGCTCTGAAGTAAGACAGACTATGAGCACTGGCTGCAAAAGCCAGTATTTTCACACTGCTTGTCTAAATGAAGGTAAAACTTTGTAAATTAAAACTTTGTGTACATAGACATGTGAATAAGGGTTCTAACACTTTCATTTCAGAGAGGTTTTAGATAACTAAATTATCAAATTGAAAAATAATTACCTGGGTTCTTAAAATATTTACATGGAAAATATTGTATGAGTATATATATGTGCGCAGTATTTTGTATTATTCTGAAGCCTAACTGCAATTAAATTGATGTACTATTAAGTTTCTAAATCAGGATTCATGCAGCACAAACTAAATAAAGGATATGTATAAATCACAGAATCACAGAATCCTAGGGGTTGGAAGGGACCTCGAAAGATCATCTAGTCCAACCCCCCCTGCTAGAGCAGGGCCACCTAGAGTACATCACATAGGAACATGTCCAGGCGGGTTTTGAATGTCTCCAGTGAAGGAGACTCCACAACCCCCCTGGGCAGCCTGTTCCAGGGCTCTGTCACCCTTACAGTAAAAAAATTTTTTCGAACATTCAACTTGAACCTCCTATGCTCCAATTTACACCCATTCCCCCTTGTCCTATCACTGGTCACTACTGGGAAAAGCCTAACTCCATCTCCCTGACACTCACCCCTTACATATTTGAAAACATTCATGAGGTCACCCCTCAGTCTCCTTTTCTCCAAACTAAAGAGACCCAGCACCCTCAGCCTTTCCTCATAAGGGAGATGTTCCACTCCCTTAATCATCTTAGTAGCTCTATAAAGGTATGGACAGTTAAATGAGACTCAGAATCTGTCAAAGAATTATAGCAAAACCCTTATTTAAATGCATGACATAAATCAGGAAGGACAGGAGGACTGGCCCAAAAATTTAGGGTAGCTGGACATAATGGGCTTGAGACTTAAGTCATTATGTTGATCTCTAAATAAGTCGCAAAAACCACACAGTTATCAAAAGAGAGGAGATGGTTAGTGACGGAATCATGGAAACACAGAATGTCAAGGGCTGGAAGAGACCTGGAAAGACCATCCAGTCCAACCCTCCTGCCAGAGCAGGATCACCTATACCGGATCACACAGGAACATGTCCAGGCAGGTTTTGAATATCTCCAGAGAGGGAAACTCCGCAACCCACCCTGAGCAGCCTCTTCCAGTGTTCTGTCACCCTCAGTGATGGAAACCTCAGTGACATGAGGACCAGGAAGAAAAAAAAAAAAAAAGAAATTAGGAATCATGGCATTTCACACTCCATTACAACCAGGATTTCTAGAACTGCGAAATGCTCTGTAAAAAAGTTTGCCATAAAAAAAAAAAAAAGAAAACAGACACAAAGCCAAAGAGAACTTAACATTCCATGGGTCACACTCAGGCTTTTTTAAATATCATAGCTCAGTGATGTTGATACACTATGAGCTAGAAGCCACAGTAAAATGTGGAATCACCTTATGCTATGGTACATGTATCTGTACAAATCTACTTTTTACTGAAGTCAGTTAAGCAATTTGTATAAATTTGTATTCACTAATAAACAAGACTCATTACAAATTCAGAGTAGCACCTTCCTTCGCAAGTCATACTGTTGATTTCACATCATTGTATAACTCAGTGCTAGCTACGCTTTGAGTGAAGATGCAACAAGTTGAGGTCCTATAACAGAAGAACAGGGATAAAGGGAGATAAAATACTCTCGAATTGGAATTGGATTATGGAAATGAATCATGTGCAATTCATTGCTGTTAATTAATTCAAAAAATGATGATTTTTTAAAAACCTCACTAAGGCAATAAAGTAATATTGATCTTCTCAATTTCTGCAGAATAGAAGTGACAACATTAAAATAGAAATTATAGAACATAGAATTAAAATATTCAATAACAGTCTGCATATCGCTACACTGCACAATTACAGTGCATACTAATTCATGAATATTAACTAAGTCTTTTTTTTTTTTTTTTTGGTGGGATAAGTCATTCTCAGACGTGAAACAAATTTCTTCTCTATCACATCTCATATTGCAGTTGTTTATTACCAATATCAACTTTATGCTTATTTCGTCATCACCTAAAAAAGTGCACAATGCCTGCTCATTTTTGAAGTATAGAGGGATGTTGCTTCTTTTTATGTATACATGCTGGCATGTATTAGGTTCAGTGAATATGGCCAGACAGCCAGGCCCTGCACTAGAAACAGAATTGCAAATGTTTGTGGCAGTCTTTATTAGGAGTTTGCTTCAGAGTTTGCAGTTAGCCCTGCAGAAGGCTTGCTCAGTCCTACCAACGAGCGACCGCATTGCTTGTAGAGTTCCTTTGTGCCAGAACTGCTCAATGTAACAGCAAAGTCGAAGTGTAAAATGAGAATGTGTGGCACTCAGCCCTGTGTTTAAATTCACCAGGCAATCCCTCCTATTCGACAGAGACAGCCAAGAGAGAAGCGAGTAGTAACCGCTAAAACATGCCAGCTGTTTATCTGGCTTTCTTCCCTCACAGATTACTAAACAGCACAGACTGAAACAAAGGATTAGGAATGCTCATGATTTCATTTTGATAGAAAAAACACGACTAGAAGGAGATATTCTGTACTATAAATTAAGTATAAGATTTTTTTTCTACTTATTTCAAATAGAACAAAGCCAAAATGGTTAAATAAAATTAATGCAAATAAATGAAAATGTCTGGGATTTTTTATCAGAAAGAGAAAGCTTTTACAGTCTGATTCTGAGCAATTGCCATAACACTCTGTGCTATGTCAACTGCAATAGGAATTGAGTTCTTGATACTTGTTTCCAAGATGCAAGTGGACAGGGTGATAGATAGTGTCACTGAAGCTCCCTTTCCTGCAAAAGGTTGAACCAGATGATCCTTGGAGGTCTCTTCTAGCCTGGGCAGTGCTATGATGATTGAAGTATTAATTTTTCCATTGCTTTCTAACCAAGTTGTCTTAGTACATTTTTTGCTTTTTAATGAGTTTAAAAGCAGCACACTGGAATTATATGATAGCTATCAGTGCAGACTGAATTTCTTCACCAAGTATCAGGGAATGTATAATCTTGTGCACTGGACTGATCATGCAACTTGCTGCTGCTTTAGGCAGGCAGTTAAGGTAATTGCCCATCATAGAGACTCTTACACTGATTGCACACTAGAAAGAGGAGGCAATGGCTTTCCCATTCTCTCATTTGCTGGTATTAGCTTTATGTTGCTACCACCAGATCTATGTTTAATGCACAACTCTTTACAGCTTTGTTTACATTGCACGAAATATAATTTGATTACTACAGAAACCTTAACCAAGCTTTAAATGTTCATTGAGAACCAAAACAATCTAAAAAATGAAACTTTATTTCTTCATAAACTAAGTGTTAGAAGGCAATTTAAGCAACAGACCAAGCAGTTCACAAACTACTTAAAAGGCATGCTTCCTTCCCTGAGTAGTTCTTGGTGCCTTAAATGAGAAATATGTACAGACCTTAAAAACAACAGAGAGGGTAATCAGGCATTGGAACGGCCTGCCCAGAGAGGTGGTGGATTCACCATACATGGAGGTTTTTAAAAAGAGATTGGACATGGCCCTCAGTGCCATGATATAGTAATTGGAGTTGGATCAGGGGTTGAACTTGATGATCTTGGAGGTCTTTTCCAACCCAATCTATTCTATGATTCTATGATTCTATGATTCTATGAATTATGAGCAGAAGCTTTTGCTTTCTAATCAAAGTAGAGGTGCCATTGGAACACAGGTTTTCTTTGTCATGTTGCAACTGAAGATACTCCTCACAAATTTATGTATGTGCATGAGAGAGAGTGGTCAAAATACATGCATCTGTGTGATTAGAACATTGAAGTAAAGATGGCTGTGATGTTTAGGCTTATCATGAGTGTAAATGCACATAAAAATGGTAACAAGTAATCAATCCACTAGTCTCTTTCCCCAGACCAGATAAAGCAAAGACCATGTAAAAAGTGTTTTCTCACTTAACCTTGAATGATATAACCTTTAAATTATATTGCCACAGCTTTTAATCCTCGGTCTTTTTTGTGGTATTGCCAGAAGAAATGCCCATTACAGCCACTGATGTTTCATGGAAATGGTTCTTCTAAATATAAAAATGTAGCAGTAGCTTCAAAAAGGTTAAAGAGAATGTTTTATAAACTGTACTGCTGACACACAAAGCTGAATATTCAACAGCCAGCTACATCAAAAATTACACCTGTCTGTTTTTTGAGACTTCTAGCCTTCATTGGACAAATAAAGATATTTGTAACACAGAAGACATTATCTGAGATAACCACTCTGAAAGCTACTGACTGAAAATGAGGCCGAAGGCACTGTGCTCAAATGTAGATAGCTAAATTGTAGAAGAGGCAAAACAATTTAGCACCTATCTCTAAAGAAAGCAGGCAAATTGCATTTTTTACTCTATTGAGACTTTTCGTACCATCTCAACAGGCAAGCACAGCAAAGAATACAATTCCAAAATTAATTCTGGTCAAGATTCCTACATCAAAGTGATTAAAATTCTGTCTTCTCTAAATATACTCATCTGACACAGTTCAGGACAGCTGCTCCACTACACCCCTTGGGCAGTTTCCCCTCTATTTAAAGAAAATAAATATCTGCTAAATATGTTATACAACACAGTAATGTGCTTAGGTGTTAACACTTCTCTAATGCATGTAAAAAGTCTTCAATCTGAGTACATTCTATCAACTCCAAAAACACAGAAAATGAAACATTTACAACACAGTAGATCATACTGACTTGATTTGTCATTATATTGGGCTCTTATATCACAAATGTAGGGCTTTATCTTATATCCAAGCAAATCTGAGCACACTGCAGACACAGTACAGTTTTCTTGGAGATAAATACTTAGGTGCACAGATGGACAATTTTACCAGTAGTGTACACATGAGAAACGTGAAGGAAGATGCTTGCAGATAAGATATGGCCCATAACAGGTGAGAACAGAGGCTGTCATAAACTTTACTTTGTCAGAGAACAATTGCAGGCATATCAGATCACTATGGCAGAGGTTGAAGTGCGACTGAGATTGCTTACATCAGCGTAAAACATGTTTTTTCACAACTAGTGATAGAAAGGATTTCCAGCTATCATCCTGGACATGAGACTTTTGAGTCACTGAGAGGACAGCACTAGAGAATGAACCCAGGTTTGCTCAGAAAGGTTTGTTCAGGCAACATAAGGAAGTCTCTCCAAAATGATGTCTGCCAAGTGTGCCAAGCTTTTGAAGATTTGAAAAAGTAATTCAGGCCTCAAATCTGTCTCAGCCCTGGTTAAAGGCAAAGAAATATGGGAAGTGAAATACCAAAATAATGTAAGTCATATATAGTCCTTCGGTGTCTTATCTACCATTTCATGTAAACTTCCTATGACAAAAAAACCCAGCCTGAATTAGTTTTAATCCTGATTTGATCTGTTTTTCTAGAAAGAGAACAAACAAACAAAACACACACAAAACAATAAAAAAACTGAAACCAAACAAACAAACAAAAAACAAACAACAACAACAACAAAAAAACCCCACACAAAAACCCAAACAATACCAAAACCAACCAACCAAACAAAACAAAACTAACCACTCAGCAGTGAGGTCCCTATATTAAATTTACAAAATTATCACAAAACGTGACATGTTCTGGAAAGGAGCAGTAGAAAATCTCAACTCCATCTGTAAACGCAGCTTCTACTCAAACTGCCACAAGATGGCTCTGGTCGGTTTGGGAGTGTCCCTTGATCACTGCTTAGACTGGTGGGTGACATTGGGCTGTAGAGCTTAGCTGGAACAGAGGGCTGGCACACGGAGGGCAGACAGTGCCAAACAGGCAGCCATTCTCTGCAGCCCTGGCTTGCAATTAATATGCTGCTTGTTCAGTCACTGTGATATAGAGAAGATTAATATATGAGTTTAATGCAGATTAGGTTGATATAAAATGAAGGTAGAGAGGATAAGACTGTCTCAACACATTTGGTGTGCATGGAGACACCAGAAAAGACTGAGAGCTCTGCTATCTTGTAGCAACATCACTGAAATTCACAGACAATTATAAAGACATTAAAATTAAATTCATGTTTTCCCTGCCCAGGACTGTCAGGCTCCTCCTCCATGTCACTCTAACTTCTGACAAGGCTTGTATACTAGATTCAACTTGCCTCCTTGGGCCTTCCAGGGAGATGTTTCTCACAGTAGACTGTTATGATATCCACAGCACAGCATATTTTTCTAATAAACATTAATCAGCTTTGAAATAGCTAACACTACTGAAATGTAAATGATGACTATTTGAACTAAGCAGAGTAAGACAGAATCCACTCACTTTGCTGTCGTTGAAAGCTCCCCCTCAAAATTCAACTGGCATTGCTTCAGTCACACCTAGTTAACGCTTGAAAGTTACCTTTGTAAGCACTTTTGAAAGAGAAAATTTAGTTTCTGTGACTCATGGTTGGATCTCAGAGATGTGAATACACAGTGACTCCTTTATCAGCCCTGTCTTCATTTAACAATCTTGCAGCCCAGGAAGAGTTAACTGAACTCCACTGTAAAGGCATAAACTCCTTTTATTGCTCAACAGTGATCATCAAGCTAAAGGAACACGTGTATTAGAAATACATAAAATATAAAGTAAGACATAGAATACTTTACTCTTTCCTATTGTGGACCATGTTTTAATCTGTTCAAAATTGCTGTCTGGTATGTGACAGAATAAGGTGTCCTGTGATGTGCCAAGGAAGAGTGGCAGAGGAGAGGAGCTGGTGTCCTCACTCATTGTCCCCCAGCAGAGTTGCATGGTGACAAGGCCCACAGACAGGAAGACCCAGGACTCCCAGGTCATAAGCATATGACCTCAGGCCATAAGCAAACTTGGAGTACGACACAGAATTCATTTAATCTGTCTTTGTAGTGAGGCAATAATAACACTTCCTTTATTCTGGTTTTCCTTCTATTTTCATATAGCAATTTATTTGTGCAGATACCATATTTCACTCTGTCCATATAGCACAATAGGATACCAACCTCAGTTAGGTCACCAATGTGTTAATACTGTACTACTAATAAAGAGTTGAATATATATTTGCTATACTTTAAAGAGTAGTAATTTTACTTTTTTTTTTTTTTCAAAAAGCTGTACTTTTTCCTTTTTCCTTTAATAAAAAATTCTCAATATTCAGCTGAGAAAGCAGGAAGTTATTTATGTCTCCCTGACATGGGAGCATAGCTTGGTCTCAGATATTGTTTAAAGCAGCCTCAAAGCTATTCAAAACTGTATCAGGCTGGCTGCAGCCCTAGATCAATGGCAGTATAACTTCAACCTTCTTTTCCCTGTCCAGGCACCTTCAGGGACATGCTGGATGACCTGACTAGACTTCTTTCAGTTCATACTCTGAGGAGTGTCTAACTACAGAAATCCGAGATACTTCTTGTTCCTTTGTAACTCAGGAGCACTTCAGAGTTACTAACAGAATTTTCAGAATATTTAGAAACATAGAACTGTCTGGGTTGGAAGGGACCTTCAGAGGTCATCTAGTCAAACCCCCTGCTGAGAGCAGGGACATCCTCAACCAGAGCAGGTTGCTCAGAGCTCCATCAGCTGGGAACTATTATCTCTTCTTGACATGACAGGAAAGAGCTTTAAAAAAAAAAAAACCAAACAAACCAAAATCAAAACCACCACCACAATAACAAACCCCACATCCTTCTGTGGTACAAATGAAGCCAAAATTAAAATATTCACAACAATAAAGTTATACTGGTCAGAAAAGCCTCTGTCTTCCCAACCATGACAAAACTAATAGCCTGGAAGCATGGATTGACTATGGATTAATATATATGGTTATAGTAAATCTTATCTCTCAATATTATGAGTCCACAGTCAGTAAGCACTGACTTGTCTCTTTAGAGAGTAAGTTTCCTTCTTAAGAATAGTACATATAGAAACATGGTTTGGAAAAACAAAACAAAACAAAACAAAAACAAACAAACAACAACAACAACAACAAAAACCAACCAAACAAGGAAAACAGGTGATGAAAAAAAATCCAGTTGCTCTCCACCAGATGACTAGTGACCGTCCAGTCCCCAAGCACAGCAGCCCTGACAAATTTCCACCCCCAACTATTATTGCTGAGCACGATGTCCTATGGTGAGGGATGTTGTCCCTTGGGCCACTTGGGTTCAGATGTCCCAGTTGTGTCTGCTCCTAACTCCTTGTGCACTCCTAGCCTACCTACAGGTGGGGCAGTGTGAGAAACAGAAAAGACCTTGATGCTGTGAGACCAGTTTACAAGAGCTAAAACATCAGTGTGTTATCAACACCATTTTGGTCACAAATTCAAATCATAGCCCCACACAAGCTGCTATGAAGAAAATGAACCTCATCACAGCCAAACCAGTACTGCATGCCTAACTGGTACTGTCTGTACATTGAACTTGGCATACCCTCCAACTAGAGTTTCCTACACCTGATACATAAAGGTGCACAGCATTATCTAAATGTTTCAGCTGTAGTGGGGATGCTTTATCACTGTGCTGGGATGGCTGCTCAGCAAGACTTATTCACTAGAGTGTCATGCCAGTCACATCATTTGTACTTCCAGTACTCACTCATGCTGAAACAAGTCTTATGCCTTGCCTCATGGTTCTGGTAGCTTCAGGCCAGTTTGGGTCTTTCTGTAGTGGGAGGCACTGATTTGCCCAATTACATCTCATCTTAGACCCATATAAAACTGACTATATACAAAGATGCCTTCCCCCCTGCAAGACCAGTCTGAAGCAAGCAATTACTGCAGTCCATGTGTTATGGCTTTATCCCTCCTACACCAGCTAACAGGTAAGGACAGGGAAAAAAATCCCAATCAAGCACACTTCTTTCTGTCATATGCTAAACAACATTCATGCTTAGCAACACATCTGGTTCTACATAGAAAATCCTGAACAGAGGCAGAGCAATGTGTCCATTACCAGTGCATGTTCATGAAACGCTAAATCACATGAATAACTGTGATGCTGTCCACCTCAAACAAGATCGTCAACACCTAATCCTAGAACTGAAACTCCAGTGCAACAAGGTGCTGAGGCATGTAAGTGAGCCCCAAAAGAGAAAAGTTAGTCTTGAGGTTTTGCATCTTTTTGGACCATATTATCTGTCACTCATCCTTGACTCTTAGTAGAACTCAGACCTGTCTGGTGATTTAAATACACAATCACCATAATATTGTTATAAGTCAATATGTACAGCCACCATTGTTACAGCAGTACGTTTGGATGATGTCAGGTTTTCATTTGCATTTTCTTACTTTATTTAAGAATTGATTAGATGCTAGTCCTTGTACATTCCATGCTTCAACACAGTGCTGACAGTGTTCTGGATGACCCATGGATGAACCAGCCTACAGCTAGCACCAGAATCAAGAGCAGCTAAGTCGCAGGCAGCAAAGCTTAGCCACATCTGACTAGAAAGTTCCCATAACCTACTCAGTCACCTCTGGAAGGTTCAAGACGCAGAGATTACTGTGTATGCAGGGGGGTTAGAGAAGCTTGCAGGGCTATGAACTCCCTCTGGAGGTTGCCCATAGTGTCCTTCAGGGCTTGGAGGTTATCCTGGAATTGTGGAGGACTCCTCAGGCAAGGTCTGGTGTCATGGAAAAAACAGATCCCATAGCACCCACCATGGGGGCAAAGTCCTACACTGCCCAGAGGTCAGGCTCCACAGTGTTGGGGGCCAGCAGAGAGGCCTTGGGGATGGCCAGGCAGGGATGCTGGGGCCCTTGGGGGCCTGGACAAGAGCTTAGTAGTACTCTTCATCAAAGACTAAGCATATTCAAACAGTTTTTTACCAGTTCATAAAGCAAAGCTGCTTTTCCTCTGGTAATTCAAACCGGTCAAATCTCCTGAAAACACTGGTGATTAGAACCTGATATTTGTTGACAGCTGAATTTGTTTACTCCCTCTTTAGGATCTGCTAATGGCAAATTGTTACAGAGACGTCAGAAAGCATGAGGATGAAAAAGTGTTTTTCACATCATAAGCTGCTGTTACCAGCATTATGGCATTCAAGAATTTCCATGCATAACATCTTCAGGCTGTCACAAGAACAAGAGTGTTTTGCTTCTTTCTTCCTTGCTGCACACAACTGTGTCACACAAACAGATAAAGTTTGCACCTGTTTCCCACTGCAGACTTTATTGTAGGTCTATCAGCTTCTTTCAATCCTTGATGTGATGAATTATTTCTGACAGCAGAAAATGTCAAAGCAGCAGGATTTGGGTTGGGAGCTGGGAAGGTAAGTCTATGTGTATCTCTTTTTCAAGCTTTCTAGGCCTCATATGTCCAAAGTCACTTTCATGCCTTATTTTATACTTGCAGAATGCACAGATACTGTAAGATAATTGTTAAAGTTACCTGTTAGGTCTAAATATACAATCTTGTTAATGAAGGACATGGACTGGAAATGGGGTTTGTAAGTATGTCTCCCATATTATATTTGAAAATGCAAGCCCCTCAATTTTAATACTGGGTTAAAATGCTGGATAATAATCATTTACATTTACATTGCAGCTAGATTGCAGAATGCTTCCAATTACATGCATAGCACAGGACACAGATGCAGCCATCTCAGTGGCAGGCATAAAGTGGGCAAAAGCGGAAAAGAGAGGAACTTTAGGGCTTGGGACAGTATGGACAACCCCTAGATTTAAGCTACCAGAATAGTGCTCTGGAGTCCACACAGAGCAGAACAAATTAGTTTTAAGATAACAACAGAAGTCCTGAAGCCTACACAATTAATCTCTTTTTAAAAATGGATGACAGGAATCAGTCCTACATGGAGATGAAGCAGATTTCCATTAAAAGTACCACCACGTATGTACTTCAATAGAGAATAAAAGAAGCAGGTTACAAACAATCTCTTTTGGATGCCTAAAAGCATAATGAAATAAGTGATTCAATTACTACTCTCTTTTTTTCAGGAGGAAGAGGATTGGAGGAGATAGACAGAGAATGTAGGAGAATGGTTCAGAGAAAGTTGATTTTAATCCAAGATAAAATTGGAACAGGTCCCAGTCAAGTGATCGGTCTGATTTTTATTCAGTTTTGCCAGCCCAAGTGGGTCCCAGTATCACTATTATGCCCGGTGTCACATAACCAGTCTCATTGAGAGAACACAGTTTACATGCTGAAAACTGATGATATGAGTCCTGTAGTATACACCTGCTTTTTTTGGAAACATTTCAAAGATGTTTCTTTGGTGTCCGGGAGCAGTGAAGTGAAGCCCTGTTTAAAAGAAATGCCTTTCCAGGGAAATGTTGTTATTGTGGCAGGAAAAGGTAAAACAACAATTTCACGTTACTCTTTCAACTGCTACTAGTTTTGATTTATTCTTCAGAAATTCCTCTTCATATGAATGGCTATTCCCAGATTTCTGTCCTCTAATGCAGAAGTCAGTCCCAAATTCTAAAACATAACACATGAGGCCAGAAACTACAGATCCTCATGTAATTGTAAATTGGAATTTATTTGGTATAAACTCGTATTACGATCTTGATGCCAGTTTTTCTAGAAAAAGTAGCTCCCATTTAATAAGTAAATGAAGAGGTCAAAAGCAACCAGCTATGGTTGTTGGGTTGTTTTAGATCAATCTATGACAGTTACAGCTGCTCAGGTCTTTAAAAAAATTGCCCAAAATTTATGAGAAAGAGCCTGGGGTAAAATGTTTTTCTCATGGGGATAAATTATCTTCATTTGACTTGAGGTTACAGTGAGTTATAGAGAATTTTAACATGACCATGATTACTGTTTGCTGTTGAGTTCTCCAGCTGTTACTACATGTGTATCCCTGGCTTAATTCAATGAAATAATTGTATAAATATACTGTATGTTCTTACTGTTAGTTGCTACTGGGAGAGCAATGGAGGGTAATAGCTATGATAAGCAATAGAAAGCTAGCGGGAATTATCACTAAAGAAAGGCAAAGAAAAAAATGCACAGAAAACCAAAGGAGTAAAAAATGAGGTTTAAGCAACACTTCTCTCAATTCTTTTCATCTGCATTTCTTATTTATAACTAAGATTTTGTGGCCTCTCTCTTTCCCCCTCATCTTCTACCATAAAATGCAATAGAGAAGCTACTTTAAAAATATTTCCACAAATAGTCACACATGGAGATGTTTTTTATGAAACTGGAGACCAGTATACACAAGGTAGTGCTTCTGTGCAAGAACTCTTCATCTCCCCATCAACTCAGAAACTAGTAGTAATGAAAGTGTTTCTAACAACACTTGCACAAGTATGGGCTTCTAAGGCAGACTAACTTATGTTCTCAACAGGTTGGTTTGCCAAGCAGTGAACACTTCTAGCATATAATGTGGCCTTTTTCTTCCACTCTCTCCAGATCAGATCATTCATTAACCACTTCACAGGACTGGATAAAAACTAAGAATTATCAAATCTTGGGAGATACTTGATTTGTAATTTTAATCAACAGGTACATCATGAGTATGTCTTAAAAATGAGAAACAGTAAAACAAAATAAATGGCAGATAATGCAAAGTTTCAAAGAATACTTTTTTTTTTCTTCTTTTAATATTTTAATGTATTTTGGTGTAATTGGAAAGCTTGTAACTTTCTTAGGAAGGTAATCTGCCTGAAGATCACAGAAGGTCTAGGAAGCCATAAGTATAGTAGCAAAAAAAAAGCTATCTATTTTCTATATGAAATGTGGATTTACTCTCCCTTCAGATGATAAACAGTCTCAAAAAGCAATCCCTAATTTCCTGAAGGAGTCATTCAAATGGCCAAATACCCAACAGATTTTTAAATGAAACTTGAATATGAACATCATAACCAATTTCACTTAAACTTTAAAATAACTTCCTCAGAGACAGGAAATACAGCACAAACCCATTTTGTAGATAATATTAAACAAACATTAACAGAATCAGATTTAGAGCTAAACTAGAGTTTATTGAAATCCATCTATTACTGCCATTATTAAAAAGGTGTTTGTAACAAAATTATCCATTAATTCTTATTCCTCTTACAAAGGTGTTCGGGGATCAGTTTATGCTATCAGAGAAATATTATATCATTGATTAAGAGTCCTTCTTGCATCTTTCAATTTTCAGCCAATCTCCTTCTGTCCTATAAAAAGGCAGGTGTTTTATCTGAGAACACATTACATTAGAAACCTTCCTATTTTAAATATTTCAAGGCTGAAACTAATGTTGCACATTTTAAAGTGTTGTTCTAAATAAATTGGCAGTTACTAATCACTGATGTATTTCCAGTGAGCATGTTCAGGATAGATATCTAGAGACAACAGAGGGCCCTAAAGACTTTTTGCTTATTATTTAGGAGCAGGAATTCATCTCATTTTCGTATTACTAAGTCACAGTGGTTTGATTCTATACAGGTCAAATTAAGAACCTACAAGGATTATTATTTTACAGACAAACTGATAACAACTTCATTTTCAAAGCTGAATTATTAAAAATCATGTAGTGAAAAGAATACCAACACAAAATTATCTTACTCTGTCTCTATGGAGTATCAAAGTCTCTGTGTCCTGCTTTTTAGTTTTTCCCATAAGCTTTCTATTAGCAGCAATGAACTCCAACAAGCAATTTCCAAAGGAGATTATTTTAGTTCTTCCCAAAGTCTAGAACTACATGCTAAATTTCCCAAGCATTTTTTTGAAATCTTAATGTTATGGAAAGCCAGTATCTACAGTTGTTATATTAGTTAGCTTGCAGAAGTGATATATGCCATATAAAGCCACCTTCAACACAACATGGCTGTGACTGCGATACTGACACAGAAATACATGTTTCACTGGCATCAGCATCCAGGTAAATTTGTCCTCACCTCAGTGAATGTGGAATCAGCACAAGTAATTAAGAGTTTAAAAAACAGAAAAGAAGATGTAAGAATCAGATTGTATCTTCTCCCTACTGCTACTCAATAGATTCATTTACTCATTTAGATTCTAGAACAAAATTTGGAATAAAAAAGTGTGTTGTCTTCCAGCTTCAGCTTTGGTCATACCTTTGTCTTCTGGTGTAAAGTTTTAAAGCAGCACATGTGTCCTGTAGACTCTTATTTAATCTCCTACCTACAAGTCCTCTACATAAAATTGTTGCAGTGGTGTAGACTGAACTTAAGTATGCCTCACTATACTAAAATGTAGACATTCTCAGAGGCAAAGTAAAAGTACTGAATATTCAGGATGGAAAATTTTCTTCTGAAGCATGACTTCACAGATTCCTATTGTCCTTTTTTCTGATTAAGGACTTATTTAAATTATTTGGTCACTGCATTTTCAACTTGATTGAATGGACTGTTGAAGTGGAATGCTTCTACTTGGCTAGAAATGACAAGTGTCTCATAAGATAGTAGCTGAAAAGTCCTTATGTATGTTTACAATGTAAACCCAGAGATGTCTGTGCTGGAAGTGAGGGAGAACTAAAACATTGCTTTGTTTCTAGAGAAACTGGGTAAACTTATTTCATACATCCACGGAAAATACTGGCTAATAAGCAGTAGTTGCAATTCTGTGGAAGACAACTATCTATAGGAAGTGAGGAAGTGAGTATAAAGATATGAAATCACCATTGAATATGTACTTTTCTAATACAGTATGCAGATATATTACTGTATTTGAGGTACAGTGTTTATTCCAGAACACTATTATTTTTATGAAATTCATACCAAAAAGATTACTCCCAATTCCCTTCACTCTACAGTTGGCCATAAACAGATTGACCTAATCGCTATCCAAACAGTTTAACAGTTACAGCTCTTGTTGGTTTTACTGCGCCAGCAACTTCCTTTGCAGACATCATTGAGTCAACTGTTATGCTAGTAAACTAAATAGGGCCAGGGCACTATGGCATGCAACTGTCCATATTATGTAATTGCTAGTATACTCTTTGGCATAGATCTGACTCATGGGAGCGAGCACTCTTCCAGGCAACACCTGGGCACAGTTTGGAGGGTAAGGCAAGCCTGGGATGGCTCCCAATATGCAATACAGCCATGGATGACATGTTTTAGCAAAGAAGAAAGTTTAGCCATATGGATGTAAGCTATGCTCTGTCGCTTGCCCTCAGGGCTAGACAGGGAGACAGAGCACTTCTTATTTACTTTGTATAGACATAAGCATCAAGCCCGCTTCTCTTCTGACATCACTGTGACTCATTCTATTGAATCTGTTCAAGCCAAAGATATATAGCATATGTGTAAAAAGTCAGAGGATCACCATACTTGTTTTGTATCTATCTGGGGAGTGAGGACGCATATAGGAGATGTGGCAATTATCTTCTTCTAAAAGTAACTTAAGCAGGATTATACCTACTGTACATTTCCCTACTCATAACAGCATCTGCCATATTCTGATTTCTTGTTTCTTCTTTTCTAAACACTTGTTGGTAAACTGATGCAGTTTAGAATGTAAAAATTCAGTCTGAGGACAGTGATTTTGATTGCTTAGCTCTAACATCACAGAAGCATCTTCAGAAGCTCACAGCTACCCTCTCCTTTTAATTTGCTGTTTCATGATAACAAGGTTTGTTGTACCAATTTCATTCATAACAACTAGCTTTTGGTCATTAGCAGCATGATACAATCCAGTATTACAGTATGCTCATGGACGAACATTCACCCAACATCCCACTCATTTTATATGCAACAAATTGGGGCATCATCCACTTGCCTGTCATATATTCTGCTTGCATCATGAAGAGTGTGCAGTGCCTGTTTGCTTAGCATTCCCACACATACATCAAAAAGCAAACACCTCATATCCACAAGATGCACAGTACTTAGCCTTATGCTGAACTTCAGCTTTGAGTATCATGTTTCCTCTACGTAAAACAAAAAAATGCTGCTTCGAGGGATGGTTCCCCATTCTATTATACCAACACATAGAGGTAACTCCATTAGTTATCAAAATTACACTTTAAGATAAGAAATATGAAAACTAAAATCCTAACACGTTTATGTAACGTTAAGACAAAATAAAAATTGAACAGATAAAATGTAAAAAGAATTAGCCTTATACTGTTTCTACCATGTCATATCTTGCTATTTTTCTAACCCAGCAAAAATAAAAAGCTACCTTCTATGTAAAGGATGTCTTCCTCTGTTTACATGGACATGAGTTACATGTTACTCATTTAGACTTCCTGAGATTTTCTTCTCAATGCTATTGGTATGTAGCTGTGATGTTCTCATCCCGATTTGTACATTTTTACACTTTGATGGCTTATTTGGCTTTCCATTCATATTTTTTTGCAGTACCTGGCTCCTTTTCAGACTCAGAAGCCCCGCTGTTAACATGATACAGCAAGTTTACAATGTCCCAAAAAGACCATAACAGACCTAGGAATTACATACTCCTTTCCTCATACAAAATCCGACCCCAAAATGACCTTTCTTTCACCCTCCCTCACAGGAACATTACACAACTGCACATAGTTAAGGTTTCTTACATAAACTCAACCAACTAAATATTTTGGCCCTTCAAGCACAAAGAAATGATGCTGTTTTATCAGCTTCTCTTTGCTGATTCCAGCAAGTACCCAGTCTTTCATAGTAATCTGTGTTATCCTCTTCCACACACCACACCTGTTCCCAACAGTCCCTGGGGTCAAAGACTTATATATATACACAAAATCTCAGGAGGGTAATTACTTCCTCTCTATGACTGCCTTGTATCTTCCCAGCACAATCCACATGAACACAACATGTCTATATGGACTCTGCAGGACTATCCCTTACTGACTCATCAACGCACATCACGGGCTTCTCCCTGACCCACTTAAACGCAGAAGGAGCTCCCCTCCACCTAACCTATTTCTTCACCTCTCTGTTCTCCAGGTACACTTGATGGTCCTTCACTGACGGGCACTATTGAGTCTTTGCTTCTTTTTCACTTTTTTCTTTCTTTATTACTGAGTAAATAAATAAGTCAGAGGAAGGGGAGAGAAAGATGAAAAGAGAGAAAAACATAAGAAATTTAGAGCTAAAAAACACCAATTCACACCAAACAATTTTACCTATCATCTAAGATTTTTATATATATACATATAACACTCAAACCCTGTTTGAAGCATGTTACATAAATACCGAAACAAACAGGAGTAGAAAAACTCTGGAATCTGCTTTTGTGATTCTGTACCAAATGGTTTTACTCTGGTCAGTAATACAACCAACATAAAAAAAATCTGAAAAAGGTGGATCGCCTAAAAATACAAATACAAATACAAACATAAGTCATGAGTAACAGATAATTTAAACACGGTGAAACTTTTTAATCTCAGGAAAAAGGGTTTTAAGCTAAAGCAGAATAAGGTCTGATCTTTATTTGATATAAATAAGCAAGTTGCCAGAGGAAGTGGTAATCAATTTTTGGCATGTCATTTTGAGACTTTCTCCATATGTCATAATTTATCACAAAATTAAACATAATTAATAATTATTTCTGTGGTGCTTAAAGAAAAGCGTGTCCAGCAGGTCGAGGCAGGTTCTTCTCCCCCTCTACTCTGCCCTAGTGAGACCACATCTGGTGTATTGTGTCTCCCCACTTCAAGAGGGACAGGGAGATTCACTAGAGAGAGTGCAACAGAGAGCTATAAGGACGATTAAGGGACTGGAACTCCTCACCGATGAGGAACGGCTGAGACACCCAGGACTGTTT
>VWZY01013532.1:770042-783528 GCA_013399075.1 Chloroceryle aenea | reverse complement strand
TTACAAGGACAGCATCCTTTGAACATCTGTGGGGCTGCCTGACACTGGCTGGCTGCCTGACTAACCACATGTAAGACATTTTTGTCTCCAATGGGCTAAGCAGTGTTGTCAGTGGCTTTCAGGAAGAAAAATCAGTGTGAGTCTCAGCACTTCTGTGGGAACAGAGAGGGCAGCTACCTGCTCCTCTGCCCTCCAAAAACTTACAACAAAGAAGCTGCAGAAGTTCAAACTTCTTGAGGTTTTGGTTTTTTTTTTTGTATGTGTGGTTTCTGGTTTGGTTTTGTTTGTTTTTTATTGTTTGATATTTTAATTTTATTGTAATTTTTTTATTTTGTTCTTTTCGGTTTTGGTTTTAATAAAAGAGACAAATAGTTCTCTTTTTGACTGCTCTGTATAAACCTTTAATTTATTAACACTAAATGTCAGCCTAGAAAGAACCACACTGCCTGTGAATATCTGATCCTTGCTTGCACTTTGATCTGCAAATAAACATGAGGAAAGGCTGGGCAAAGCAGTAAGGTTTAGGGAAACTTTATAAACTTAGAACTCTCATAACCATATTATTACTTCAATAAAAAATTATTACAAATTCCCAATAGTCTTAGGACTTATTAATTCCTATGTTAGCACTTTAATTAAAATACTTTATTACATTTATTAACAGTTTACCCATATACTTGCTTTAACGTTCATTGCCTAAATGGGAGCTTGGTCTTAAAATGTAAATGATGAAAAACAGATGGGAAAATGTAGCATAATTTAAAAGGCAACCCATAGATATGGTATTGTATCTTACTGGTTTAGAAGCTCTCCTGGAGCAAGTTGGTGGACTTTTATGCAGTTGGTGATGAAATCTTTCTATACCTCAGAAGCACCCTAAGTTCTTGGTGGTAAAAGAAGAGCTTACGAAGCAAATAAAGAGCATGAGCATCAGCAAATTCTGTCCACAAATTAGAGATGAATGTACTGTATGTTTTCATTCAAAAACCTCAGCTTGAATAAGTTTTAAAAATGCCTTCCTTAACTCAAGAGAAAACTGAATCATGAGCTGGAAATAGTGATAGCAGTACTCAGGGATGTTCCAAGGATATCTGTGGTTCACCACTCAGTTATTTACTAAGTTTCAAGCAAAGACTTTCATCATATGAGCCCTGTATTTATACTTTAATAGTGATGTCAAAAATAGCATTGTATGACCTATTTCTGAGATTCTCTTTTGACTATCACCTTTGCCAGCACATTAAATTACTGAAAGCCATCAGAACATGCCCCTGTATGATCAAGTGTCTTTTACAGGAATCTATTTTTTTGACTAAAAGCATCATCCACTTCTGTCTGGACATCAGAGACAATAAAGCTAGCAAGTCCTTTGTAATAATAAAACTAACACAGCAGAAATAGAAGAACCTAGTAAGCAGAGACAGAGTCTTTTTGGTTTGAATTCAAAACTAGAATTCTGAGTTTCAGAAGTGTTTAATATACAGTGGAGGAAAGATGGTAAGAGAATTGATAAGAAGTAACATAGAAGAGATGGGATTCTTGGTGATGAGATCATATTTTCCAAAGCTAGCAATAATTTAAAACATCTTTCTTGTTACCTGTACCTAAATTATTAACTCTGAGTTCACATGAATTGTTTTGTTCCTGACAGTAAAGGATCTTCTATGTGGCAGACATATGTAGAACGGATAATCCAACAGCTGTTGATGGATGTTCATGTAAATATGATTACAGCTGTTTTCCTGTTGAGATCAGAGATGGCATGGGGACACCACCACCAGTGCAGGTCTATTGTCTCAATCCTATTCACAAGAGAGAACTTAAGCCACTTTGTTTCATAAGTCATGGTTGTCATGAAAAGCTATGGGTAAATAAAAACCCCATCAGGATAATGATGAGAGTCATTGCCGCTGAAGAATCTCTTCCTTCAGATAACTATGTTTATATGTAAAGGAAGTACAGTGTTAATTCTAGTCCTGAAATGTGTACAGGGAAATATTTCCAACAGATAAATTACTCTTCCCCATTCAGCATACCACCGAGAATGCCTGTGGTTAATATGCCTGTTATTTCCAACAGCAGAAAAAGGATAGGTACTTGTTCACTTATACTCATGGGTCACAACTTCATGGATGATAAAGAAAATTCACAATACACTGCTAACTACATTTCTCTGAGTAGTGCTCAGACCTGGCTCTCACAGTTCCTGCTAAGGATGGTACATGGATTTTGGTAGTATGCAAAGTCTCTCAAGTACATAAAGTTACAGCTAACCAGTGTATGTAATGCTGCAGTGTATTTTTTTAATTCTGTCATATCTTGATTCTCTAAACCGACTACATTTCTTTATGCTGGAAATAGCACTGTGGATTAATAATAGGTTTCTTCAAAGGCTTCTGTCAGAGCTAACTGCTCATTGGCCTCACCCTCAACACCATATCTTCTGCTTTCCTTCCCCTCCTTGCTCTTAACCACTGACTCCATCCATCTCATTCCACACTCACTACATTACTATTAGGCCCTAGCCTCTAAATTTTACGCCAAACCTAGCCCAAATATGTGACTTCCAGCTCACTCACATCTAAAGCATCTCCCTGATCCATCAAGGCACTGAAAGTAATGCATTGAGACAATGCCTTTGGACAGTCCTGCAATTCTTCATAAAAAGCAGTAGCTCAGCTCATTTGGTTGGCCAAGCTTCACGAACAATCACCCCTCCCCTCAATGTGTTCAACAAACTGTACTGAATGAGCTCACTATGATGCTGTCTCCAAGGGTTTGTCCCAATCCATACACAGCCTCTTCTTTAGTGGGTAACTGAGCTTTCTTATCTAAATATTTATCTCTAATTTTTCAGTTCTCTTCCTGAAGTTCCTATTGACTTCCTGTCATATAGCTGTAGATAGACTCCGCACTCTGCAAGGAGGATTACCAGGGGAAGCAATGAAGAAAAAGTAAAATTAAAATATTTTTATCTTTACTGCTGCAGAAAATTGTTAAATGTGTAAGGAGAGATTTATACAATAAATCCAAGCGTCTACTCAGTAAGACGCTAAAGCAGGAGAATTCAGTAAAACACCTTTGTCTACCATGTCCTTCCAAGGAACTGGAAATTATAATAATTTACAAAAAAACCAAGTGGGTATTAAGCTGTACTCTGATAGGATTTTATAGTCCAACTATAGTTACAGTTTATTCACCTCACCTATTTTAGACATCTGTAGTGTGGATTTTGGTATCTGAAATTTTACAGTCCATGTGACAAAAGAGGCCCTGCCATGTGCAATTTAATTTAATGTAAAGTAACAGTCTAGTCACGCATCTCCAGAATATTATGAATATGGTCCTAGAAGACTGCAAAGCTTTATGTAATTTGGAGAGGGATAAAGTAAGATGAATAATATTTGCATTAGGAAAAAAACCTTTTGAGAATGCAAAGTACATACTATTGAAAGTTAACTGTATAAATGATGCAGGGACATCAGAATAAGTTACAAACAAACACCTTTGATTCAGAAGCCACTTCAAAGCTGAATAGAGGCTGAGCTACAAGCGCCACAAGTTCTGATGACCATGTTTTGTTGCCTTTGTGTCACATCCCTGAACCTATGAACAGTGGAAAGCACTCTGTGGATTCAGCCAGTTCAATTTGTGCTCAGTAGCAGCCATGACAGTGAGGTGTGTCAGCACCACCTTGAACAATGCTCCTCATTCTGTGAGAACTTTTTAGTTGGGTGTGATGCTATGTAACGTCCAGCATCAGTAATCTCTATCCTGTGAACTCTCCAGGAAAGATTTCCTCCTAATTCTGTACAAAAATTTCCATCATTAAAGTTGCTGGTAATGTAAATAATTCCTAAATGTTAAAATGAAGCATTTACCAATTATCAGAGAGTTAAAATTCCTATTTTGATGGAAATTAGAAAGAACAAAGCATAAAGGTCCATGACACACTTTCTAGAATGACCTCTTTCTTGCTGGTACCAAGCTTTGGTCCAATACCTTAAATCCATATTTCAAGCACTGGAGCTTCTGCTTGCAGTGGAAGGTGCTGATATCCCACTAGACAACTAACTGTGGACCAGCATATAAATGTACTGGCTGAGCAAAATACTGCTGCCATCTGCTCTCCACACTAAATACCACCCTTGACACACTTCATTTAACTGTATTTTTTTTACAGAACTATATTAAACCATCACAGAATCACACAATAGTTGAAATCAGAAGGAATCTCTGGACCTGTCTTGTCCAAGCTCCCTCCTCAAATCAGAATCAACTGTAACAGACTGCTCGGGGCCTTCTTCACTTCAAGTATTTTGAAGAACTTGATGGATGGAAGACTCCATAGCCTCTCCAGACAACCTGTTCCAATGTCTGACCACCTTCATAATGAAAAGTTTTTCCTTATATTTAATTGGAATTTCCTGGTTTTCAATTGCTGTCCATCACCTCTTGTCCACTCACTGGATGTTAATGAGAAGAGTCTGGATCAGTTTTCTTTAGTTCCCCCTTACCACGTATTTATACATGTAGAGAAGATCACCCTGAGCTCCCTTGGGTTCTCCTTGTATGCCAGATGCTTCAAACCATTAACCATCTTAATACTACCAGCAGAGGGTTTGAGGACTTTCTTTGATTCTTCTCCTTTTAAAGTAGGAACACAATGACTGCTTCCTACTTTTCTGTACTTTTTAAATGCAAGATGTAAATTTCATAACAAAACTCAAGTGCCATACAATAGAAACCAAGAACCTTGTCTATGTAAAAAAAATGTAAGAGAATATCAAATTTCTCACAATTGAAAAAAAAGAATCGTTATCTTAAAAAGCAAATCAAAAAGTTGCAACTTTCACTAACATATAGGCATGGTCACTCCAACTTTGTACCTGCCATTTTGGAATTCTGACTTTTGCTGGCTTTATTTTGATTTTGCAGGTGACAGGGGAAATCAGTATCTCAAGTGATTCTGACTTAAGGTAATGTTTAGCTCCTCAGGAACAATACCACATAAAGTCAATAGCAATCAATTTAATAGTAAGATTCTGAAGACTCCATTTGACTCTTTGAAAGCTAGATAATTAATATTTGTATTTCATTTTAAATATCATTGTCACAAAAATCAAAACAACACCGACAAATGTTCTTTTGATAAATGAGTTTTAGTACTAATGTAATGCAAATTAGTGTTGTCTTCAGCAAATGATAGATACCAAAG
This sequence comes from Chloroceryle aenea, assembly GCA_013399075.1. NCBI lineage: Eukaryota > Metazoa > Chordata > Aves > Coraciiformes > Cerylidae > Chloroceryle > Chloroceryle aenea. Next base: position 778,310 of record VWZY01013532.1, on the reverse strand, counting down.
TTCCATTAAAGAAAGAAGACTTATGCAGGTATTTACCTGAATTTCATTAGCATGTCATTATGTGTATGTGACAACAATATTAGTATTCTTTTGAGAACCAAAATACTGTGGCTATATCAGGCTTCAGTATGTTGATCTGCTTTGTCACATAAATTAATAGCAATCTTATCACGAAAACAAATGAGGATTCTTCATTAACAGGAAATTATAGCACAGAGAGCACGCACTATGTATCCAGTAATTTTAATTATCATGATGGAATATTTTTTTCTTTTATGTTGGTGAAAGGTTGGGTGGCAGCATGGGATTCCACTGCTTCAAGCCCAGCAGTTAGGGGGCTGCTGCTGTCAAACGCACAACAGCTCCCTGCTTTGCATTCAAGAAAGCATGAGCAAAACTGCCACCCAGTGACTTCTGCTCAGAACTGCCAGAGAGATGGAAGCAGTAGGCAGAAGAAGATCCCTCTGCTCTCACAGGAAGAAAACCCCTTCATGTAAGAATACGATAATGAATGATTTGGAAATACTGAAAGTGCATATTCCTCTTAATTACATCCCATAGAAAGGTTTGTATTGAACCTGTTAAAAATTCTGGATTTGTTGTTACTCAAGCGCTGAATAACTGCAAATTGCAATTCCAGACTTCAAATGCAATTCTACTGTCCCCTGGCCTGGGTGAGGAAGACTGAGCTGCCTGTGGAAGACGAACAGAGATTATCTGCACTTGCTTTGCCTTCGAAAGCCCAGAAATGAGGCTCAGGAATGCAAAACGAGAAGTTGCCTCTGCTTCAATCATTTCTACCCGTATTGATCAAGTGCAAAAGGGAACACAACACAACAAAACAAGACATATCCCTTAAGAAGACGGGAGTTACACACTGACAAATAAATTAATTGATGTTTGGATCTAACCTACTTTAACTAAGTAGGTAGTCACTCTAACTACTTCTGCATCCTATACAGTATCCATCTTTATAGACAGAGGAAATCTTCTGGCACAAGATTCAACACCCACATGAAGTGAACCACTCTTTCCCTCTGCAGACCACAGAAGGTCTGTGGAGACCAAGCTAGTCTAGCAAAGCTAGGCTAATTTGTTTTTAAAATCAATCACTTCAGTAAAATGTCTAAAACATTGTGGAGTTAATCAGAGTTTGTGGTCAGGAGATCCAGGAGCGCTGACTATATGAAAGATGAAACAGGTAGGTGGGAACCTAAATATTAAGTTGATCTTTGCAGAGAACTACACCGTATGTGCTTGCTTAGGCCTTTATTCAGCTCCATATTTGTTTACTTGAAGTGCTTTGCTACAAAGTACCCTAAAACTAGGATTACATTTCAGAATTAATTTCCCTAAAAAAAAAAAAAAAATCCTTCTATTTTCATTATTAAGAGAAAACCCAAATATGTATGTCAATGAGATAAAATCTTGTTCAACATCTGACCAGCAGGAGAGAAGTTCAGGTTCCCTTCTCTTGGATTACATGGTCTTGTAATACAAAGGTCTCTAATAAAGTCATTTTTAGCTTCTTTCCAGACTAGAATAATTGATTCACCAACACTTTCAGTCTGATTTTCTGTTTTATGGGACACAATTTCTTTTTGTGACTTCTGTCAGGTAGGTAAAAGCAATCAAATAACATCTGACAAATACAGAGTGGTTTTACTTGCTGTTTTACAAGGAATACATTTAATGTGGCTTTACTCTTTAAGCTCTTATTTTGGCTGACAGTCAGACTCATTCCAGTCTTTATCTAATGACAAATTAGTACCATTAGGAGGTGATTCAAGCTTCTTCAAAGTACTCCTAAGCACCAATCAGTACCAAAGTGTAAATATAAACATTAATAGCCACATGCAGGATATGTTTGGAACTATAGGTACTAGTGTAGATCTACATTCCTTGTAATTCCTGAGGCAACACAAAATACGCTGCTACTAAGTTTGGACATAGACTTTTGAGAAGTCTGTTGCAGAAGGGGCTTTATTTCAGCTGATCTCAGCACGCTTCTACTGGCTTGTTGGACAAGGACTTGTTCTCTCACTGGAAGATAGCAGAATGACTTGGGGACCTTTACAACTTGGCAAATGAGCAAATCAGACTAGCATAGTTATGCTTGAAACACCCTCACACATGGAGATAAACTGATATTGATAGAGAGAAAATGAATCTCTTGCTCCATGGAAAATCGAATAATATTGCCAGCCTAAGAGAAAGACTCTGCAGGAGGCACTGGTAGCTGGTAGATCATTTTGAAGACAGAGCTGAAACCAAATATGGCTCCTGGTGTTTCCAGACACTACAGCCTGTTCTCTCCACATCTGCAGCTCCTTTTTGGAGCACAAAAAAAAAAAAAAGGTACCTAAATTTGAGGACTTTTGTACAGTTTAAACCCAGAATAATGGTATAAATATATACACCTTTGGGCAACCACTTTGATGTTGTTGTTGAATAGTAGGTAAATCAGCATGTGATTAGACATAATGAGAAGGCATTTCTACTTGAGGTATTAATTTTGAATAAGCCTGATAGAAGACTATAAAAAGATAATCATACATGCAAACATGAAAGATCTGTGTTTCCTCTTTCTATGCGTCAAAACAAGTGTCTTTGTATTAACTTGTTTAGCCTTCACACAAACTCTTATTGCTCAGTGTTTACAGACTGTTTGACTCCTACCCACCATCTGGCTGGGTCTTGTGCCAAATTCCAGAAATGCTGATGAGAAAAACATGGGTAAGTAAAACTGAATGCATACCACACTTTTTCCAAGATAAATTTCACCCTGTTTATCATCAGGATACCTACTTAGCAGTTAAATTCACTATTAATCAAAATGAGATTTAATTGGAGTACCAAAATACGTGTATCAATTTAGATAACCTGATTTCAGCTGTCTACATGCAGGTGTCTACATGTCTGTAAGGTCTAAATTGATATTTTATGTTCTTAGTCTACTGCATCTTTCTAGATCTGAATCAACACAATAGAAAAAGTAAACCAGAAAAGATGGCTATTTACAATAAAGAGAACAAGTCTTTCACATATTAAACAAGGATCTGTAGCATCTTACCATAACATTCCTTTCATAATGTTCATGTTCTTTCTCAAAATCTATTACAAAGCCATTCAGAGACCAAATAAATGTCAAGTCTAAGGTGGGATCATGGGATGCAATGCATTGCATAGTAGCATTCTCTCCAACGGTGACATCAACGTTCAACGGAGCTAATGTAATCCTTGTAGCTTCTGTGAAGTTAACAGCAAACATAGAAAATTCCAATAAATAAATGCGTATGGCAATGTAAGCTCAGCTCCATAACTGTTTCATTATACATTAAGCTGCTCCCCCTAACTCTAGTTTACATGTTATTCATGTAGCTACATTTCAAAGGACCAAACCAGAGAGAACAAAGGAAATCTTTTACAATGGAAACGCCTAACTGCTATTTAGCTGTCCTTTGAAACTGGCTGGGTTTCAGTCTCTGAATCACCTACTGACTACTTAAAGCTATTTTTATTCATTGACTATATCTCAGGTAGAAAGACGACAGATGATGAATCTTATGTGACTTGTGTTGTATTTCTTGTTTTAATTGTAACATCTTACGTTTTAAAACCTGTCTCTTCAACAAATAGAAGGTTCTACTCAGTTGTCAAGACTGAGTCAGAGTTCCATTAGAGAATTGCAGGGACTGAGATTTTGTCTACCAAGAAAAAATATAATGGATGCCTAACAAACTATGCCAATAGCTACATGTGGAAAGGAAGAGAAAATAACACAAGAAAAGAAAGTTGCAATGTCTCTTCTTATCACAGAAACAAAAGAAGACAGATCTCATGACATGTGATAGAGAACTTGCTACATGAATCAAACTCCTATGGCAAATTAGCAACACTGCACTGGAAGGGACTCACTGGATCACTGAGACCTATTCCTTTTCTTTCAAATATTATCATAAAACAAAAATCCACAGAATATCTTCCTTATGCCATAGTATTTCCCACCAATATGAGAATAGGAGTAGGGTACCAAACCTTTAAGACAAAAGCCATAAGAAAAGAGCTATTGCTACTACTCAAGACCTACATTTGAACATGCTCCAAGGAGCACCCTACACCTCATAATACAGAGAACAGTAAAAAAAATCCTCAACAAAGTCAACATTTCTTGTTCATCTGCCTTGTAAAAGAACATTTTTTGCCAGATCCTACTCTAGTCATCTAAAAGCTGATTAATGATAATACCATGAGAATGGCATAGCTACTGGCTTTTGCAGAACAGAGCAACCTGTTAACATCTGATCTCTGAAGTCTGAGCTATAGACACATGGTTAGGAGAGCTGCTCCATTTTAGGGTTGTGCTTATACATTCAGCATTTGGTTCCACCATCAGTGATTTTCTAAATGTTTACATAAAGTACTCTGCTAGTCTAAGGAGTTGTGAAGTGGTCCAGTGGCAGTGAACAAACAACATGTGGGAAAAACCACTGGACTTTACAGTGCCTATCAGCTTCAGATTTAACTTTTTAATTTCCTGTAGTCATGTGCAACGTCTGAGAAGTTTTACGGACCACACAGTGTGCTTGGGAATACCATTTTGAAGGCATTTTTCAACAAACCCCATCATTCTCCACTACGTAAAAATAATTTCGAAATATGTCATCTGATACTTCTCTTCCTGCTCTGATGCAAAGAGATGACTACATCTTTTGTTTTTTCTTTTTAGATGAATCAGAGAATTCTCCAAAACTTTAGAATTCTTTATACTTAGTTTATAAGGTTTATAAATGAATGGTTTAATATTTCACTGTGCAGACTGAGTATGTAAATATTCTTCCTGATTTTAGAAGGTATGATACAACTCTTAAGAGACTAGATATTTTTTTATATAACATTTCAAAATAATTAAGTGCCTGAGGGTAGTATTAAGACATATAAAGCTGTAGATGATAAAAAGTAACTGCAAGCATTAAACAAATCTGATTTTAAAAAAAGTCTTAGAATTCACTTGGCAAAATAAGCTTGGTATAAATCATCCAGAAAAATGCTTTCATATGATCTGATTAAACAGATAAAATCTTATATTGGTACACCAGTATTGTGCCATTGAGCTGCCACATCCAGCATGATTTCTGGAACAGACATTAAAAAATGTATATGATAAATGACTTTTCTACTTGACAGACATATGAACAGATGTTCATGAATGTCATCTCTTCTGACTCTATTCTACAGCTATTTATTTATTAGACTTCAAATTTAAAAACCACAATTAAGGATATCAGTATTAAAAGAGTAAATACTAATATCCATAAATGAACAGAATTTAGCAGTGCAGTCACGTGGATATATGCCTCTAGCTCACAATTTTAAAGCATGTTTAGTCATGGCCTCAGAATTACACCTTAGCCTGAGCTCTAAGCTACCAAAGTGAATGGATGTATCAAAATGTGTCAATTTCATGAATCAGGTTTAATAATCTTACAGAAAAATGAACCCTGAAAATTGAGATACAGGCTCAGAATAAGTGCAAACATACACAGTTTCAACTGAGAAATACTCTTTAAAAGCATCAATTCATTGTTTAATGAGCAATTAAATTAGAAAGAGAAGATATAAAATGGCTTGCAAAAGTATTGCAATGCTGGGACAAAAATCAGTGCTTTTGAATGGAGAGATTCTACCCGAAAGACTCTAATGCAATTAGAGTTTTACCTGTCATTTCTAGAACACCCGTGCTATTAGCTTTTCCTCGGTTATTTTCTGCAAAACAGGTGTAGCGCCCTTCATCCAGCTTGGTGACATTGATAATTTCCAGGCTCCCATCATCCCAGATACGTATACTATTGACAGCACAAAAAATACAAGAGAAATTAGGTTTTTGTATTAGAAAGCAACACTTTCAGTAGATTTGCAATAAGTGTCGAACAAACCACAAACATCTCTTGGAAGCTCATATTTACCTACTGCATTTCTCCTATAGTAAAAAAATATTCAAATAGACTGTGGCACGATTAGATGCCTCACACTGCTGAAGAAAGTGTACATTTATTTGTTGGTAGTCAATCATGTATTTTTCTTACAGTTTTGTGATCCAGTTCAACTCTGACACGTGAACAGAACCAAACAGACTGGCTTAAGTCAGATAACCCTGCTAGGTATTTGGAACCATGCTGCTAGTAACAGCTTGTCATATAATTTTCCTGAAATTATACTTTTCCCTGTCCCCGAAATCTGCAAAAGAACTAGCCTAAAGGACAAATAGAAACATAAGGCAGAATTATAAAGGTTCACTGTGTGCCCTAACAGTCAATACTAACCGGCTCCCATTTACAAGCAATTCAGTTCCTTTGCTCCATGAGAATTTTGGCTTAGGAGCAGCTTTAGGCTTGCATTCAATGATTACTCGGCCCCCTTTAGCTGCTAGGATTTTCTTCTTCATAGGGTTCAGCTCAAAAGTAGGAGGTGATGCTGAAAGCAAAAATTAACACAAGTACTGCTGTTAGTGATTTCTCTGCACAACAGAATTTGTTTGCAAAGTGAGGGTAAATTACAGAACTATTGAACTGTATATAAAGTGTCCCTTATCCAGACCAGTGAGAATAATATTAATTATAGAGAAATGCAGTGAGATGTAGATGGTGACCTAAAAGAAACAGAAAAAAAATAATGATGTAGTTCTATGCTGTGTTACACCAGAGGTTTCTTTCTGTTGATTTCCAAACTTCCATCTCAGTTTAATCTAACAAGATCAAAGTTCATGGAAATCAATAGAAAGTTCCTCCCTTTCAAAGGCTTTTTGATCAGTCCTAATAAAATCTAAATTCCTAGAGACCAATTTCTGTGAAAAGTTTCTCAATCGTTCATATGTTCAAAGAATAGTTATTTACTTTTCTGTGCTTTTAACCACCCTCTAGCAACTTTAAGGTTATGCCCTTCTTCCTCTTTGTAGTTTTCTGTCTGGCTGACAGACCTTAGGTGTACTCCCACATGTACAAGAGTAATGAGACGTGACTTTAGGAAGCATCACACTTCTAAATCTGAGATGAGACCTTTGTTTATTAATTTTCTCTTTATTTGTAACCAAATAAAATAAAGAATGCTTTTAATTATTTTGTGTCTTGGCATACTATGATTGTTAATCATGCCAGCAAGTGTGTGCACAGATTGAGGAATTAGGGCTATTAGTTAATGATAGCAGTACAAAGAAAATCTCTCAATAAACACCCGCATCTTACAACACAGGATTTTGAAAAAGTGCATGCAAGCACTTTTTTTCTGGGTAATCCAGGCTGGTAGTGAGTACATATGGAATACCAGTCAATTGTAACGTGTTTTTCTGTGACAGGTTGAGGAAGTCGAGAATAATTTAGCTCTTGGGAAACTCTGGAGGCGAGCATGAAACAGAAAGAACCCAAGGTAAATACTGCAGGGAGATCTCCTAGGAAAGCCACACCATACAGCCAGTATGCCTGCTCTAAAGGCATCAGAAAAATAATCAGAAATTGTTTTAAGCCTGAGCACTCTGGATCTGAAAATCAAACTTTCAACAGGTTGCTCCTAAGGAAAACACAATGGATTAGTAACTACACTCAGTCATCAGCTGGAACAGCTGGTCTGAATAGGTTGAAGGCAAAAGCAAGTGGAGGACGAAGAGGAAGAGCCTCAAAGGCCTTGTGACTGACAACACAGTTTCAAAAAAAACAGATTTTGCCCCACAGGGAAGGAAGCACAGGTAGGCAAAAAACACCACACTTCTCAGTCATGTTTTCAAGCTTGAGAGGGTAGAGAGCAGAGCTTCATAGAATTCTGCACTACCTTCTCCTCCAAGGGTAACAGCACCAAGTAAACATCAGAAATAATACAGCAAACATTCGCCATAAATTAGCAACTTGATTCCTCAAGTTATTGCCAAAACCCAGCTGGGGAGCTCAAATAAACCATACCCCACCTAGACTGAGTGAGGGTTCTTAGCTTTATCTTCACAGGAATCTGTTACCAAACCAATGCTTGTAAATACAACTGCTATCTTACCCAAACCTGAAATAGTAAATAAAGAATCCCACTGACCCACAATCTTCAGTTCAGCATTTGCATAAATAGTTCCATGCGTGTTTTCTGCTATACATTGGTACATGCCGGCATCATCGAAGGTCAGACTCTGCATTCTCAGTTCGCCTTTCCGGAACTAAAACACAAAATCAATAAAACAAGACTATGTATGCTGAAGAATTCACACCCACGCACATTTCTTTTCTTTTTTTT
>VWZY01013532.1:683154-770021 GCA_013399075.1 Chloroceryle aenea | reverse complement strand
AGAGAATCCCTGACAACATTCAGGCACTAGTGACATTCTATTTTATCCATGTAATATTTCAGTCTTTGTGACAAAATTCTAACCTTTTTATAAAGAAAGATTCAGTGACATTTGGTATTTCTCTGGAAAAGTCATAGCTGAGTGGCACCAGGCACATCTACTCTTCAGTTCACTATTACCACACCAATGCAAACACTACTAATTCAGAAATAAGAAACAAAGTTGATTTTACGCACCTAAACTTTTTGTTTCACCACGCCCACTGTCAGTAGGTTCTATCGTATGCACACTGCTTTACAACAGTTAAAGGTTGAAGCAAGTCCCACTGAAGTAGGACTTATTCAGAAGATTCCTCTGGGAGGAAAACTATTATATAAACTATTTTCTATTACTTTGTTTTAATATAAAAGGAAAATATAGCAAATCAAAATAAAAGTACTGAAATCTCTTACTACAAAACTGTGTATAAAAATTCACTAGATGTGGTGTGTTATTTTGTAAATTATAAATAGGTGTCAGTCCGTTTTTGAAAGATCATGCTAATACATTCTGATTTCCTGTAAAAATCAAGCTGAAAAGCTTTAAACCTTGTATATAAGTCAATTGGGATGCAGGGAGCAGAAGAAGATTAAAGGAATATTATTCATCTCAAAAAAAAGAACAGATTAAAAGAATATTTTCCTGTACTGTTTTACTGGAAAACAATTAAACCGGATGTTCTACAAGAAATCTTTGTTTTCTGCTAAATGAAATTTCTAATTAAAAATTAGCTGTTTTTAGAAACAAGCTATATTCTCAAGTCTATTTAGATATTTTTGCTATTTTCCATTTGGAAATCATTTCTCAATGTTAACAGCATAATCTTCTGGTGTACTACTGAAGAATTACACACTGCTTTCTGGAATCCAGTATGCAAATTCTGTCAGTGAAAGCCAAGTTCAGGGGAGCCTGTCAGTGCAATTTGCTTGCTAAATTACTTGTTTGTAATAACTACCAAGCTAGAAAGCTGAATTGTTTTTTTTCTGGTTTAAGCCACCTCCATATGGCAGATGGTGATATCCCTGTTCTCCCTCCAACCCCCCCATTTTTCTTAAGATAAGCAGCCAAAACAATGCTGCCACATTGTCTTTTTTTTTGTTTGTTTGTTTGCTTGCAAAGATCAGAGTCACCACAGCTCAAGAGATGCAGCATTACATTGTGGCCTCTTCTATTCTCTTTGTTCTTTAATAGCTCATCATACAGTATAAGCAATGGATATTAAATACGTTATTGAAATGCCTGGACAGAAAATCTACTCTGTTTAAACAAAATAGCCAATGTAATAAACTTAAATTATCAAATGGTTCTCATTTAAACTTCAAATAAACTTACACCTAAAATAATGGAATTTTGCAATATTCTGTGTCTAGAAAAAACTATGAAGAAGTGTATGATATAGGAACACCACTAATCATTTAAATATATATTCTTCTCTTGTCTATACTGACTCCATTTTTTCTCATATTTTTAGACACACTCATGTTTAATGTCATAAAAATTATTATTTTTAGGGAGAAGCTGACAGACATTTTTATCCAGGAAGAAGAAAACAGCATTTGCTTATAAAGGTCTGGAGAAAAAAAAAAGATATCCATCTACTAAATATGTGGCAAAAAGGTAAGTTCATAATTCAGACTGAATATTAAACCGCTTGAAAAATATGCATTTCAAAACTGAAGCTTGAGATAAAACTTAAAAAAATCATGGAACCACAGAATGCTTTGGGGTGGAATGGACCTTTAATATTCATCTTATCCACTGCCCCACAGTGAGCACAGACAACTAGATCAGGTTGCTCAGAGCCCTGTCCAAACTGACACTGAATGTTTCCAGGGATGAGGCATCTACTATTCCTCTCAGCAACCTGTCCCACTGTTTCATCATCCTCACTGTAAAAAATTCCTTCTTCGTTCTATCTACTCTAGATCTACCCTCTTTAGGTTAAAACCACTACCCCTTACCCTGTTGCAACACGCCTTGCTAAAATGTCTTATAGGTCCCCTTTAAGTCTTCAAAGTTTGCAGTGAGGCCTCCCTGCAGCCTTCTACTCTCCAGGTGTTAATAAAAAATAATATTTAATTCCAAATGCAAGTGGAATCAGAAAATATTATAATTAATTATATTATAATTAATTTTCATTTAACCTTTTAATAATGCATGCCTCAAAAAATCATTTCCATTGGCAACCAATCCATCCCATCTTGACGATGGCAATATACTTACCGAGACACCATTTTTCAGCCATCTAATTGTTGGAATAGGCTTCCCTGTAGCTACGCAAGGCCAATACAGGTCACTGCCTATATCCTTCTCTGTGTCATTGATATGTTCTACCCACTCGGGAGCAGCTAAAGAAGAAACGTGGTATCTTGTAAATATAGCAGATACGTACTTAATTAGCATTAAAATGTAGTAATGTTTTTTCCTTGATACTTCATGATACTTCTAATGATGGTAACTCAACAATGCACCAGCACGAGAAAGAATGAAGATGGTTTTGTCATACCACATTCTCAAAATAGTTTAAATCTGTTTTTATGAGAACAGGGAACTGAAAGAATACTTCCTGAATGTCTAAAGACGTAACATGTTACTTATTACTCTGACCTATGAAAATTATTATGTAATGACATAAAAAATGATAGTTAAATTACATTAAATTGGCAAAATCATCTACGCACTGAAAGTGTTTCCAAGAAAAATATTCTCTTGGTCCAGAGAATATATATAAGGAATTAATATTGAAAATGTCCCAGCTTTTACAATGCAAAAAAATGTATTTATTAACATTCAACAACCACTAACAACCTTCCCATACCAGTTTTGAATTTATCCCACTGAAGTGCTCTTAACCAGGAACTATTCTGTACAGACAATGAAAAGGGACAGAAATATTTTGAAGGTAATTCAGATATTATGTACAACCTTTTCATGACACAGTTTTGTGGCACAAGGCTCACTCAAGAAGTCAGGTCCTTTGGAATGATTCCACTACAAGCAATAAGGTTATTAAATTTTGGTTCCCTCATTTAATCAAATGCATGAAGGGAAGGGACAGAGGCTAGAGTAATAAAGAATTGAGTGTGGCTAATATGAGAGAGAGATAAGACAGTTAAAAAAGACAAACAAAATAGGGAAACCAGAAAGCATAACAAATGTAATGGTCTCTTTTTCTTCCTGTAAGTTCTTCCACTTCAAGTACTCTAAATTTAATTAATTTTGATTATGCATAATTACATTAATTCTAACGCACATTGCTGTCAAGGTGTATATAGAGCTATCATAACCAGACAAACCTGAGCAGTTTCTCAATCAATACACAAACGTTATGACAGCCATTCAACACCCAAGTTTTGATTTTGCTCTGTTAAGTTGAACAGCATTCTGTCAGGATGATGCTGTAAGTCGGCACTGACATCAAGTGTGAGAACACAGATACTTCCAACAGAAGTAAAAGCAACATAGGTAATGAATAATAAAATTGTTCTACCTACCTTGCACATAAACTCTTGCTTGATGTTTATCTTTTCCTTTAGAGTTTACAGCTTCACACTCATAAAGTCCTTCATCTTCATACTGAATATTGAAGATCTTAAGAACTGCACCAGACATGCTTATCTCAGCAGTGGCTGGCATGGGTTCAAGGTATTTACTCCATCTGAGTTCAGGAACCGGACTTGAAAACATACAGGAAAGGACAAATTAGCATGTTCAAGAACTGGCTGTTAAATTTCTCTCTATAAAAAAGTGTTTGATGATGAAACGTGTATTTTCATTCTCTGAAATATGAAAGCAAACAGTGCTTGACAAGAACTTTAAAACACACTTACTTCCCAAGAGCAAAACACTCCAGTGTCACGTTTTGCCCGAGGAGAGCATACGTATCCTTGAACTTCACCTTGATATCAGCAGGATATACTTTTGCACCTAACATGAAAAATGAGATTCTCAGAAAAGACATGTCAGAAAGGAATACAGCTATTAGAAATTTCACAGTTCAATAAAACTGTTCTTAAAATTCAGACAAAATTCTTCTTTGCGGTGACTAGTCATCCATGAAGTCTGATTTGGCACTGAACTTTTAATAATAAAACAAAATTGTTTTTACTCAGCAACTAAGTAACCTTCTCTGGACAGTAATGCCATATATATTTTTAGAACACAGTATTTTAACAAACTTAATTACTTGCATTTGAAGTGTGATGATGTACTGTGGGGTGAGGTATACAAAAGCATGAGTATTTTCCACAGATTCTTTAACTGGAGGGAAAATTTTGAATAATTGTGAATTTAAGCTCAATATTATCTTAGTAAGAGTAGGTAGGAGCTAGTTAGTAAATCTACAGCTTAATGAGGGCACAGGGATGCAAATGTAATCAAATCTACCTAATGGTGATCCCTGTAGGACTCCTTGTACAAGTCTTGTAAATGGAAGATCTAAGCATGAGTATTGGCCATGGTAAACTTGGACAAAGATTATTGATTTGTAATTACTCAAATTCAGTAACAGTTCTTCACTGTAATATGGGAAATTTAACAGAAGAAAGGGGCACTAAAATCTTGATGGTCAGTTTATAAGACTCTAGTGATTGACAGTCTGAAGTGGCAAAAGGGAACTTGGTTACCATTTGGAAAACATGTAGTTTTCATGAAGAGATGGTGGAGAAAAATCTAGTAACACAAGGTCACATAGGTGTCTTAGAACGTCAGCCACGAGACACAAAGCCCTTAGGCCAATATTGAAAAGGCTATTTCAGCAGGGGAAAACAAAAATCCATTTTCATGAGGGACTTGCTGGGGAAAAAATTAATTCCTGAAGCTGTTTATCAGCTTTTACATGAAGTTTGTGCTTTACTGTCATACCTCTTTGAACCAATGCCAAGACTAGAAAAGATATTCAAAATTTTGGGATGAGTACAGGGGCTTATCACATAAAAGAGATGGGGACTCTGGAGATGAGAACTCTGATCTTAGTGATCTGAAAAGAAAATTGTGAATGAATCTGGGGAGATTTCCTTCAGAATTTTCATTGTGGACGTGAATGAATTGGGCCTCTGAATCTGAAGAACTAAGTAACATTGTGCAGTATCCATTATAGCTTGTCATGTACCTCTCCTCACAGAGCTGAAAGTAGTAATGAGCAAAATTAAAATACAAACAGATAAAACACTACACATACACAGTATTTCCAATAAATACTTACGATCAGACTGGGGAATAAGTGGAATAAATTTACTGAATACACTCTTTGTTATTGAGGGGCTGGACACAAAGCATGAATAATTGCCCTTATCTGATGCCTCTACATTTGCAATGTAGAGATTGCCATTCGTCTGCGACACAAATCGTCGTTTATCCAAAGCAATGAATACGGGGAACTCATTTAGAAGCCAGCGATAACTGAGATCATCTGGACGAAAAAAAAAATTTGAGTCAATATTAAAAACCAATAATATAAGCTACTTAAGCCATGGAATGCTGTCTGCATACAAATTACTTCGCTCTGATTTTTAGCTTGCATGTGTTTTCTTCAAGAGAGGTAGCTATGTGTGACAGAGTATTCATACCTCAGCAACCAGCTAATACCTGTTTACACTAAACCTCAGGGTACTAGGGCCACAAGTGCAGATTACTGAGGACCAAGCTAAAATGCGCATAGATGTCCCCAGGCACAGCCGTCCCACAGGAACCAGAGCAGGGTGGGAAGAGCTGGGCAGCTGGGTCTTGACCTCATGCAACTGAGAAGCTGGGAAGAGCTCATCAGTCTTGTGATATAGACAAAACCTTAGAATTTTTTAACTAGCAGTGATTCAGTTCTTCAGTTCCTAGCAATACTAATAGTATGAAATCTAAAACATTATCCCATTTTACAAGGTAAACCAGATGTTAACAGCCAAATTCAACCCACATGGCAGAACTGCGGATGCTTAAGGTTATGGGCATAATCCCTACAGAGCTCTTTAGATGATGAGAAAAAGGCACTTCCAGAGCATAACAGGAGCTTATGATCCTTTCTGTTGAGGTGATTTCATTAGGTGAAATCAAGCTGGGCCCTGTACAGCACCAGCAGAAAGTCTGGGATGACACGGTGAGACAGTGACAGGTACTCAGATCTTTTGAATGGTAGGACACATCTCACTTCCGTTATTCAGATGAGTTCAAGTAATTTTATTGCATTATTAAAACCTATTTACAAATTAAACAATTCCTTTACATAGAGTCAACTACAATCATATATTTAAAATGGAAACCTAACCTAAACAGTGATTCTCAAGCTGCATAAAAGTTACTGTTAAGCAAACTTAAAGGCAACTTTTAAAAATAAATATTAATTTGTCTTCTACTCTTAAGCAGTTGAAAATGAAGCCCTTTGAGCTGAATTACCTGGGTAGTGGTAAGGCGGCTCACAAAGAAGCACTGCTCCAACACCTTCTCGCACTTTAACTTCATAGCGTTCTTCAGGTGGAAAGGGATCCAGATCTAGTTTAAAAAATGCAAGAGAATGAAACCTGAGTTTTTCACTACAGTAATTTATTATTAGTAGTAGAGTATTTTCAGATAAATATAGAAATAAAACAATATATGACAGATAGATATCTGTGGAACCATGATGCCAATTTTGCTCATTTTAACTTTGTCTTTAACAAGTGCAATGACTTTTTTTTTTTTTTTTAACAGTATTTTAGTCATATAATTGAAAATGGCAGGGAAAAAAAAAAAAGTGGTGTGAATTGTATCTCTAAGAGTACCCAGGTGAGTTATATTTGAAGAAGGAATCCCAGGAAGAGAAGGGAAAAGGAACTGAGGTTATTTTTTAACTGGTTTCTCTAAAATGCAAGTTTAATTTTTTACTGTAACTTAAGGTGGCTTCTCTGAAATGACCTGGTTGCCCTCCATAACAAGTTCAGCAGCCAAAGACTGGCAAGCAGTTAGCTCAGAGACATCTTTTGTGCCAGAGGTTTGAGACAGAGTGACTTGGAGAGAGAAGCCTTAGCTGACCAGGAGAAACCTTAGCTGATCCTCTTTAAACCAACTTGCATGCAGCAGAGTAAAGGCACTGTTCTAAAAGGCTAAAGGAACAAGGCCTTCATGGAGCTACATATCATCCCACAGACTATTCTTCTGGAAGTGAGGGGCCCAGAACTGCACACAGCAGTTGAGCTAAGGCTTCACCAGTGCTGAGTACAGGGGGAGAATTACATCCCTAGACCTGCTGGCCACCCTATTCCTAATACAAGCCAAGATGCCATTGGCCTTCTGTGCCACCTGAGCACATTGCTGGCTCATGTTCAGCAGGTAATCAACCAGTACTCCCAGGTCCCTCTTCTATTCATTCCAGAAAATATACTGGGTAAAATACAGAATAAGACTAGAGCAACTATGATGTGATCTATCCGCTCACTACAGCCTCTGAGTTTCCTCAACAGTCTTATAATTACTAGCAAAAAGCAGAACTTTTCACTTTGTCTCTGATCCTATACAGTAAGGAGTGAATTCTTCTCATAGAGGCTGACAAAACACAAGAGGGGCACTAAGTACTTAATGTCAGGATTAAAGGACACACAGGGCTTTGTGAACAGTCACCAGTAAGACTGGATTCTTTTTTCATGTGGATTCTTTTTTTTGTCCTCTGATGAAAAAATATATCCAGGGGAAAAAAAAAGTAATCGTAAGGCAAAATGAAATAAAAATCGCAAACTCTGTCTTCAGTCAGAAAAATTTTACCTTACTCTTCATATAGTACATCAGTTTTTTACAATGCACATATTTGTTGACAGTGCAGGTCCGTGCATATGCATGAATTCACAAAACTAATTCCTGACTGTCAGAAGCTGACAGAAATGTCCCCCAGCAGTGTCTTCATCGTAGCCTAGGAGTCAGGGAGCGTGCTTTACTAGTGAGTGCTATGCCTTCCTCCTGCAGACATCCCAGTTGTGTTCACATGGCAGCAGTGCCTCGGCACCATATGCCCCCACTTGCGTCTTTCTGCTGTGACTATTTCCCCTCAGGTCCTACCATGATTTAAAGAGTCTGGGTATTATTATCTCAAGATCTGGCTCCACAAGTCTCTTCAATTAATTATTTAACAATAAAACATTGAGAAGGATGTCACATCAGCTGAGTGCTAAATTGTATAAAATGCTTACAAAACTTATTTTGCGTTTAACTCTGCAGACTAAAGCACTCAAGATACTGTTTTTAGAGTAATACAGCTAGAGCACATGTTAGCAGAAGATACTGCAGTGTAAAACATTGGGCATTTCCAGGTAACCATAATATTTCTACGTCTTGACGTAAACATCGTCAGCTTACATCCAAATCTCAGAGTGGCTTCACTGCTTCTTACAGTTCCAAAGATATTTGACACTACACAGACATATCTTCCAGCATCCCTTGATTTCTCTGGATTATTGATAACAAGTCTGCCTCCCACCATACTGTAGCGATCCTTTGTTAAATCAATATCCCAGTTGTTGAGTTTCCACCTATTAAAAAAGAAAAGCCAGATGTAAGATTTGGCCCCAAAACACTAGTAAGAAATATGATTTGAGAAATACCTCTTAAATTGTAATGAACCATACAGGAAATTGTTAATATACTTCTATATATGTTTTAAGCTTTTCTTTAGCAAGAGCCACAGACTTGAATTCCATCAGTCTTTTAAACAGCAGTCTCAGTCTCCTTCAGCCTTCTCAGAGATAAGACAGAGGTTAAAACTTGATTGCTGGCCATGTGGTAAAGGATGCTTGAGCTGGTCCTCAGTGAGCTAGCTAGTGATCGCGCACTGGGATTATAAACATACCCACAAGCAGTTATCTAAGGCCAAACTGGTGAGGAAAATACTCCCTCTGCACCTTTAAGGTATGAAATAATGAAGTTTGAAAGGGCTTTTTGCAAACTTGCTTTAGTTTTGTAAAGACGAATGTGCCACTGAAGTCAATGAAAAAACAGTGGCACATCTGATTAAAGACCAACTTGCTAAGTTCAGAAAATTGCTAGGCACTCTCACCTTAATTACTGTAAAACCTCAGAGCCAGTTCATTGTGTCACTGTAACTTTCACGTCAGGGACTACAAGAGGAACTGAATTCAGGCCCTTACTGATTTTTATTGACTTAAAAAAAGTTCAAATACATGGGAGTGGGAACCAGTATTCATGACTTTTATTTTCATCTATTACTGTATCCACAAGAGGGAGCCCATAACCTTTCCTGAAAGGAACCGCACATTTGCTAAACACAAATGGGAAAGATGCACCTTAAATACAGTTAAAGATCATAAAATTCCTTCAGTGTAATTAATTTTTTGTCACAAGCTAAAGACAGGCGTTAGTGTCTGAAAAAAATAGCACATACTCTGTGTGTTCCTTATTGAAGACGTACTGAAACATACAGAATACTCATTAGGAAGCTGGAACTGTCGTAAGAAGAAACAGTAATAAAAGTGGCATTAAAAATATTAAAAATAAATAATGAAATGGCACGATTTTCAAGATGCATAAATAGCATTTCAGTTTTATAGGATTTTAAGGTATCACTTCAGTCCTGTGAGACATTCTATGTCTGTATTACCAATAACAAATTCTCTGGTCAGAAATACCTGGGAATAACTGTCACAAGGACAGCCTATGCTGCAATGCAAAACTGTCACGAAGGACCTGCCTACCTCCGAGACAGGAGAATTTTGACTCGTGAACTGTTGGAAGGCTAAGAAATTAAGATAATATATTGAGGTAGACTAATAAATGATGTCAGGACATAAGCTAAGTGGCCTTATTCTGTATAGCAATTATCATCACATCAGCTATCAGCACTGATTGTCAGGTCTGTTCCTAGCTAAAAGAGTTCTGGAGGGGCGAGGCAATTCTTCCAGCGTGACTTTACTAGTTCAGATTTTGCAGAGCCCATGACAGATAAATAATTATGATCAAATTTATGTAGATCCTGTAATTGCTCTGTAGATGATAGATTTGCATAGGTCTGGCAGGCAGGGTCTCTGAGCAGACTGAAAGTGATGGGCAAGCACAACAGAGGGGTAGCAAAGCTAAGTGTATCTGATCTCTCCACACTTCCAGACCTTTCCAAGCATGGGAAGAGCAAACAAGTGCAACAGCAAAATGCCATGTAGAAAAATTTGTAAAGATATTATAGCCAAGGATGACATTTAAAATGTTTTCCCCTCAAATCCCTCAATCATAGGTGGTTCTGTATATGTAGACCTGTTAGCATATTCTTGAAAAAAAGGAATGAAGACCTGCTACGCTGCTTTGATGGAAGATTACCAGCGTTGACCACAATACTCTAATAGATTTAAAGAATGGTCAGCTGTCTCAACTGCTTTTCCTGTCCTAAAAGCCAGAGCCTAGGAACACACCTACTTGAGTACTGGGCGCAGGTCATAAGATAATTCAATGAAATGGGTCTCTCTTACTGGCAAGAAATTGAGTCTGTCTCTTAATATGGTGACAGCAGTTTTCTGCTTATGACCAGGTTGTCTGGTCATATTAGTCACAGTCTTAATAGTGACAGTCTTATATACACTTCTCTGTCGTAATGAGCAACAAACTCATATAGATGCCCTGAGATGTCACAATGAAGCAGAATTGCCCTGCTAGTAACACTGCAATTATTGCGTGAGAGAGAGGTCATGTGTGAATCTTTACTAAAGCTAGCTGAAACAGTAAAGTTTTTTATGTCCTCAGTAACAGAGTTGACACTTCTTGAGCATCTCTACAATATGGTTGATGTAAAAGCAATGTAGGATGTAGAATATCCAGGTTGAACAGCAAGTCCTTCTTTCAGAGAAAAATATGATAAAAAAGCTGTTCTGTTCAGTCATCCTTAACCTAAGCTTGAAAAACAGCCTCTTGATTGTTTTTTAAAGATCACTTTTTTCGTTCTGCATCTGGATTAGTATCCCTTTCAAAAGCTGAAATCATTTAACGTAACAGGAATACACTGTTTAGACATTTTGGCAAACTGAATCAAGGTTGATTCTTACTCAAAAATTGTAAATATCCCTATTTTTTTCACACCTTGAAGACTTCATATCAAGCTATCAAGCTTCATATCAAGCTATAAGAGTCAATCACTTAACACCACAACCTGAAATATTCACGCAGTGAAACTCATAAGACATGAAAAACAAAATGAAAGAGGTTACCTGTAAGTAGGAAAAGGAATTGCTCGAGCTCTGCAGTTCATTGAAACTTGTCCATCTGAAGATTCTTCTGGATAGATGGTATCAATGGGTTGCTCCTCAAAAACAGGTCCATAACCTTTGTTTCCTTCCTCTGAAAATAAAAAAATCACTTCTTCAAACTGAGGATGAATTTACATTGCACTTTATAGATTCAAAAGACAAAGGCTAAATAATGTTTCCCAAAATCAAGTTCTCTATGTATCAACAAAACCAGAGCAGTACAGATAATAGAAGTCCTGGTCTTCCTTCGCTGACTCCTGCTTCATTCCTACCTTCAAAGAATTAAAGTAACTCAAACTATGTTCCTGTAAAGCTACAATCTCTGCCAACATAATTAATTAATTGTCACAATTCATGCCAAACGTGCAGGAGAGAATTTGGAACTGAATATATGCCCTTTAGGAACGCAGAGAGACCAACTTAGTTCACAGAGGCCAATAAATTCTCTTCAAACAGGTCCAGATCCAGAACAACTATGCAAATATTAAGTGTTCCTTACCTGTGCTGCCTATAAACGCCTGCTACATGTCTTGCAATGTTGTATTTTAAAAAATACTTCACAGATCAAGAGATAAAGTGGCAATATAAAAGATGAATGTCCTTAAATCAAATTAAGATTTGTACTCATCCCTTTAAAGGTCTCGCCTTTGGTTATAAAAGACTTTAGACTATATTCGACAGTTTTTAGCAAATCTAAAATAGAGAACCTAACTAAATAATGTAAGTTACGTCAATATTAAAATATCATATATATATATAAAACAATCCTTCCACAAATACTTTCTCATTTCTCCTAAATTCAATATTCATAGGTAGACACTGGATTACAGCACTAGCAGAATACTGTTTACAGATAAAAAGTTTCCTTTCCAGTTCATGTTTTGGCAGGTCCAAGAGGCACTGTTATGCTGTGACATGTATGGTCAGGAAGCTTCATTTTTAAAAGCTAATTTCTGTAATGAGAAGTCTTTCAAGGAAGCAAAGGAGAACAACTAGAAAGTCAGGGCTTTTCAAAAATGTTCTGCTTTCTTTGATATTTTAGAGCACAACACTATGTAAAAATCTACATATTGCTAGATCAAAAGAAAAAGTAATTTCAGAGTGAAAAGGCAAGAATGACATATTTACTCCGAGCCTGGAATGACAGAGCCACAAACCTGATGTGCAGTTCTTAAATATGAATACAGAATAACAATGGCCTCTAGCCAGGAAACAGCCGTATCATATACAGCTGACTCTTTCCACCTTAGCACTCAAATGATATTACAGACCACTTAGGCATTTCATGGCATGAATTTTTAATAGCCAGCACTATTAATTATACTGGGTGAACATTGGTTTCTCACACCTATTGAATATGCTTTATAATGGCACTTCAGCTGCAATCTATTATGAATCTGATTTCAGATGTCTTGCCTGAGCAGAAGATGATGTACAGACTGAATGCCAAGTGTGGCAAGCAATAAACCTTTCATTCTCAGATGTAAACTGACTGTAGACCGGTGATATGAAACAGAATGGGGGAGAAAAGAGAAATGGTTTCTGAAAGGATCAGCAAGAAATGTTCACACTTTAAATGAAGTACCATGTCTGTGTGAAATCTGGGGAGTGAGAAAGGGCGTATCAAGAGTACAAAGAAAAAGATCAGCTCATTGAAGATGTGTCTACAAGAAGTGGAGAAGTAAAAGAAGGGGAAGGAAGAAGATGCATTATATAAAATGAGGATGAGAATCTTTTCTAGTCCTGCTTTAGATAAGAGAATGGACTACCCGGCCTCTCAAACACCATTACTGCCCTATTTTCTGAGTACATTTCTTGTGATTTATATTTTAAATTGGAGCAAACTTTATCATCTAGTTCTGATTATTAAGGCATTCTTCAGTGAATTCTGCAGACAAGTTTCAGATTTTTCTACAATGCTAAAACGTATTAGTAAGTCTTAGCAAAAGTCAAGAAAATCTCTACACAGCTAGTAAGATCATGGATCCTGTACAAGAATCTCTGCTGCTGTAAGGTGGCCCTGTCATCCCTCCTCCAAGAGATAACTTTTCAACTGAGTGGTGTCACCCAGGTATTCCTGAAACACCTCTCATGCTTGTCTTAGGTAATTGCTAAAGCTAAAGAGAATGGAAAATTATTAAATTATAGATTTCTGGGTTAGTTTTCTGCCAGTTCAGTGAGGTGAATTTATTCACTCATGAAGACCTGTCTCAGTGAAAAGGGATGAACAGGCTTCTACCTTTTGAGTGGAAAAATGTTGTCTAATATCTAGGGCAATATGTCATCTATTTTTTTATTTTCCCAAATACATGAATTTTAACCATGATCTGATGGTTTTTTTAAGTCATAAAAATCACTAAAAAAGGGTGACAGATTACCCGATATTTCTACCTACCTGATCTTGGCGGATCCTACCAGATCTACCATATCAAATCATCTCAAAATGTGTCTTCCTGACTGATTCTAAAACCCCTCCAATAAGTAAGACTTCATAATTTCTTTTAGCAGATCTAGAAGATTTATTTTTAAACATCTAAATTTTATTATTTAAAGATGTTCAACATTTGTACCTTTTTTGTGAACTTTCTAATTTCACTAAAAGTCCTCATATTAGATCTGAGTTTCATCTTCTGGTATTTTATTGGCCTCTTAGGTCTTTCCTCTTATTAGTAAGAAGTAATGAAGAAAAAATTGCACTGAGAGTATCTGTACACAAGCACTCATCTTGTTCTTCATGTGCAATGGAAGTCTTTAAACATAAATACATTATTTACATCCTACATAGTATTAAGCAACCATGCCATCATGATACTACTATAGACAATATAAAATATTGAAGTCAAAACATCAATTTCAGTGTGTTAGAATACTGAGAAAAAAATCCCTCTGTTGAGAGAGAGCAGGGTTATTTTGCTTCTTTCAACACCAGTCATCCAGATCACTTTTAGACAAGTTAATTTATTTTATTATCAACTAATTCAGTCTAATGTCATAACTAATTTTGAAAATCAATTTTACTCGTAGATTAAAGATAATGTAATGAAGTAAAGCTGCTTATAATTATGGGAACTGCTCTGTGTGTGAACACAACCAGAATGGGAAGTTAAAAGTATATAGTTCATTAAAGAGTATTGTGATTTTTTTTTTAGTTCATAAAAGAAAACAGCAATTCTTGGGCTTATTTTTACCAATACCAAATTAAGTAAAACTTAAATTTCCTTTTATCTTTCTCATTCTCAGCTATAGATTGCCTGTTCTTAGGGGCTGATTTATGTGTGGCAAATCATGGAACATAAAATGATTTTACAGAATTTTCTATATAATTTGGGTTTGCAACACTCCAGTGTGTCAAACCTTAAGGAGACGACACAGAGGAGATAAAGTTCAATAAATGAAGTTATGACAAGAATACTAATTCCTTTTTTCCTTTTTTTTTTATGTCTACTTTCTTGTGTACTGTAGTAAATTTGAAGTAAGACTCTTGACATTAAGTGTAGGATTTCTCTCACATAATTTTAAAACTTAGAGATTTTGTCCAAACTAGTCACATGAGAAGATCAAGCATGAAGAGATACTATGGTTCTTACACCCTCACACGTCCAAAGTTAACAGTTTTCCTTCTTCGACAAAGTTGAGTATCCTCTATCAGATGTCATAGAAATAGACATTTTCCTCCATCCACCTTATGCAAAAATTTAAGTAGTTGATTTTATCAATATGTATAGGAACATTATTTCCACCATACCAGAAAACTCACCAGTTCCTTTTCCAAACTTTCCCACAATTTTTTTTTTTTTTTAATGATAACATTCGCTTCCAGACACATTTCTATAAATAAATAATAAATCTCAAAGTGCAAATTTAATCTATGAAGTTCCTGGGGGTAAAACTACAGTCTTTTTGCCTTCATGGGTCTATGAAGTCCAGAGAACTTTCCTAAATCCATTTATGAACCAGAATTTTGTACGTAGATTAAATATTACATTAGATACAATGAATAGATATGTGTGAAGCTGAAGACAGCTCAGGAGTTCATAAATTTTTCTCTTTTATAATAGAGCTAAGAAAACGATAACACTAGGCAACTGGCACACCATGGCTGAAGTAAGGCATCTTACTCATGCTTTAGTACTTTAACAGAGTCTGACTCATCACCACTGCCACGACCGCCACCAGTTTTTAAGGACTCTTTCTGGGTTCAGTCTTCTCTTTCTTCCATCAGCTCTACACTTGGATAGCTTCAGAGAATTAGGAATTCCTTGGATTGGCACCAATAAGGTGAGAGTTAGCCACTGGTCCACTGTTTTCTAGGACTACAGGATAAAGGAGCAAATTGTAACACAGTAAACCCACTGTAGTACATTTCTTCTGACTTTTGCTGCTAATTGCAGCACTAGGAATCATAAGGCAGGGATCACATAAGCAGGGATCTTAAGCAGGTCTGCTTATCATACGGGAGAAAAATCGGAAAAGGAAAAAAAAAAAAAAGACCACTATGTTTAGTAGTACATGCAGCTACTAATAAATACACATTATTTCACAGTAAACATTTAACAATCACCATAATTCAAATACATCTATTTTCTTCATGGACAGCTGCCACAAGTACATATGGAGTTACTTTATACCAGATGTTATTCTGTTATTTTGTAGGGAACCTGAAGTGGATTAGTCCTGCAATACATTCAATTTATTTTAACAAAATTATTTGTACAGACAATTCCCTGTCTTATCAATATACTTAGTCACATCTGCATAATCAATTCTTTATCTAATCTGAATACCGAAAATTCCTAGAGGGAATAGTATACCATAATTCTACTGTTAGTCTTTTATAATGATTTGCACAATGTCTCTCAAAGACATGTCACTAAACCATGTTAAGATACTTGTGCATTACTCTATCTTAATATAGCCAGTATGAGAATAAGCTTTTTTTTTTTTTTAATTTAGCATTTATTCTCACTTTCCCATTTGATATACTAAGAGCAATTGAAGGTACACCTTCACTTTCTACATTATTCCCAAGATACGTTTTTCCATGTTGGTTCGTAGAGCAGTTGTAATCTATAGTTCACGCAGGAGCTGTAGAATATATTTTACATGGGAATAAAAATAATCTTTTAACTTTTTCTCTTATTTGCAAAGTTATTAATGCTTTTTCTTTCTGGAATATAGAAAAGTGACCCACATTTGGTTTCAGAACAGAACTGCCATGGCTTATATGCAGTGTTACCACAGAACCACAGATCCAGCAGACACGGAGGATCTCTCATTATCTGACAATTCACTGGGAAAGTAGATTAAATGGGAGATCAAATATAAGATCAACTCACTTCACTCAAACCATTCACATATTCTGAATCATGCACAAGAAATTTTTAATGGATGTCCATTTCTATATTTGCCTGATTTGTTCTAAAGTGCCTTTAATCTCATTAGATCCTCAAATTCAACCACAAAAAAATAGACCAGTAATTGTATCTTAACATGGGAAACAGCTGATTAAATAAAAATGGAGCAAGCATTCCCTTAGCCAGTACTTAGGGCATTCAGGCTTCTGGAAGGGCTCCCAGATCCAGCACCATTTAATACGTGCTTTACTCAGGAAGAACAACTTGCTTGTATTTGAACAGAAAAATATTAGTTTGTAAGGTACCATATGTAAAAGAAACTAACAGAGGAAATTATGATGGATATTATTGACATACAGTGAAGGGCTGGCAGTAAAACATGCAGGGTTATATACGCTCATGAACCCATATGTTCAGAAACTACAGTAAATGTATCCTAAGGCCCTAATTCTGCAAACACTTCTGTATGTGTGTTCAACTCCACAGTAAAAAATCCAAAGCTCCACGATCAGAAGACCAAAATTCCATATACAGGAAGGGACTGCTGAAAAATAAAGGGAAAAAGAGTTGAATGCTCTTCAAGGCCTACAGATTGCAGACCTTAACAAAGAAATTACTATCTTAATATAAAAAAAAAAGACAAAAAATACATGAATTTCCTTCTCAGAATGTCTGCATAATATTTTTAATAAATATTTTAATAAAATTAATATAATTGTTACTCACTTTGAAGGTAATTGTAAGAAGGTTTAACAGAATGTTTTGATGGATAAATACCTAATAATACCACTGTAATAAAAATACATTTTCAATGAAAGATGGCAATCATTTTAGTAAGGGATAGCTACAAGAACATCTGCTGGAAATATTAAGATCTTTGACTTCATCTTTATGGAGGGGAAAATGGTAATACTGTTTACTTAAAGTAAGTAATAATGAGACAACATTTAAAGTACTGATTTCAATTCCTTAAAGGTCTTATATTCTTTCAGGAACCTGATCCATCACAAAATTCAATCGCATAAGTTGATCCAAATCAACAAGCTTATACATAAAGTGCAATGTTAAGCACACGTTCAAGTACTTTGCTGGATAAGAACCATCTTGATTTTAAGAACACCACAAATTGTGACATGACTATTGGTAGCAAATGACAGTGAAAACTTTTCCAAAGGTCACTGTCATCAAGAAGCTAAGACAAGTGGAAAACCTTAAGATCTCATCACTCCCACTGTGCACAGATAAAAAATTATTTTAATTAGCATCTTTATTTTTCTAATGAGCCTTCTTACTTCTGTTTTTCTTCCCGCTTCCTGTACACTTCTCTTATTTCCCTGGCATTTAACATAGTCCAAAGTGGCTGCTCCATTTGGTATCAATCCTCAGTATCGATCTACCTGACAATGCTGTATCCTGTTACATATTTTCACATGAGAGAGTGATAAAGATCTGTTGACACAGCACATGGCTAGATTAACCTTGAATGTTAATGGATGCTGAACAGAAGACCCGTGGCCTTATTCATCATCTTAACTAAGTTGTCAGGTTCCATCCATATCAGCACTGCAAGTTTAGAAACCATTTGATATTTAGAAGCAGATCTTGTACTGTTTTCAATATGTCACAGAAATGAGGACCTACTAGTAGTATATGAGAAGCTCATACTCAGAAACAAGATGGTCTGGGAATGATCCAAAATATTTCTGCCAGTCTAGCATGAAAGTAAACAAGGCAATTCCAGGTTTCTGAGCATCATTATCACAAAACATGGTATGATTACTTATTTACAAATGTCAGACACACTGCAGTAATGAGAAATGGGGGACATGGCAGACAGGATAAACCAGTATGAAGTATATTCATCCAGTTTGTATTATAGGAGAAAACACATATATCTCTTTAGCAGTGATGAATAATGCCATAAGTTGTGGCAAAAGGCTTTAAATAATCTAGATTCCAGACCTCAGTTCATAATTTTTTTTTTTTTTTTTAAACTTACTGTTCTGGAGAAAATCCAAGCTCTATATAATTTAAAGTTTGGGGCTTGGATTTTTTTATTGTTGTTGGTGGTTTTAGTTCTATCATAATAAGTGGGAAGAGTTGCACCTGGCATTCATTCACAGGAAGCTTATGTGCTGAAGCACTAATGTGCTCATGTCCACAAAACTCATGATGTAGCATTCTGTGGTCTACAAAGAAGATTCTGTCATCGTAATAGAGAAAAGGTATCAGTGTAAGCCAGCAAGATACTAAAGGAGCATCAGTTTCCAAGAAGCAGTTAGCACTCAGACAAAAAAGGACCCACTCCAGTCATCCCACTTCATAATATATGCAAGTGTTAGACTGTCTTTGGGAAGGCTGCCTCTACTTTTCTGGACCAAAAATCCAGGAGAATTACTCCTATCTCAAACGTGTAGTGAAGTCATTGAAGAACCACATAGTTAATTATGCAGTTTCTGCTTTAATCCAAGTTTCAAGTATGAAAAGCTCCAACCCTTGGCAAAGTAAATTTCTCCATTTATATCTTAGAATGATAGGGTACAGTTTTCTTGTTTTCTCAGACTGAAAGAGGAATGCCAACCAATACCAATTATAGTACTTTTAAACATACTCACATTTGTCTTTTAGATACTTAAAAATATAAATATTACTTCAAAAGTAACTCAACCAAGTTGATCTTATGGGAAAGCTAGTGCTTAGCAAATTAGGGATGAATGTAAAGTGCTGCAGTTGCTCTGCACGATCTCCCCACAAAAGCCTTCCAGGTGTATATGAAATACCAGAATGTACTCAGAAATTCAGCACACTGTCTAATCATATCCTTATGTACACATCAAAATAACTGACCTGCACAGAGAGGCCCTGTGCCTTACCAGCTTTTTTCACTTTAGCAGCTTTCACTGAATCTTGTGGTCCTAGTGATTTTTGAAAATAAGGCATCGGGTTCCCTAAAAAGCAGAAGTGCTTTTCACTTTATGTGTGGAATATTGCCTCATTTTGCACAGCCCAAAATACTAGAGTGACAAGCTGACTGATCTGGCCCAGCTCAGGCACTGCCTGGATCGGTACTATGAAATCCCAAAGTATAAAGTAGAATAGTTTGATCTGAAATAAAATATCAGAGGAACACAGTAACTTTTTTTTCGCTATTGATTCCTTTTACAGTCAAATGTTATGAAATATTCATTAATCACAATAAAATATAGAGACTTTGCAACTTTAGTTATTCTTCTGGAGGAAGACACAAAACAAGCCTGTTGTTGAAAAAGACTCTTGATTCTTTTGGTGAAAGGTTATTATCCCAAGTGAAGACACTTTGGTTCATTGATTTGTATGGGATATACTAGCTGAAAGTTTAAAATTCAGACATAGCAATAGGGTATGACTTTAACAGGGAGTCAAAGCCAACTTAGAATTATGTTGGAAAGAACCCAGACATCAGCAGCAAGAAAAGAAAAGTAAAATATTACGAGTAATAGGCATGAAATAACTTTTTTGGTAGTGGACTGACAAACATCACAACATTCTATGATTCTATGATTCCCTGAGGAGTGATTTGCCTCTCTCATTTGCCTTGCGCTGTTCAAAGCGCACTCTGGAAAGCAACCGTTTAGAACTGTGTGTTCTATCACTAAGTGAAAGATGAAATTACTTACAGCTTTTTCGTCAATTTATATCTGCAAGACTACATTTCAAGTATTAACTTACCTGAAAAATAAATGTTCTTCCTGTCTCATTGCAGAAGATGATCTCTGCCTAATCTTGCAATACACTGACTGATTCCTGTAATATTTGCCTCCCTTCAGTCCAGTTAAGTGCAGATTCCCTACTGGTAGGAAATGTTCAGTCACTGTAACAGTTCTCAACTGCCTTAGATTGCCACAGAAGAGGACTGGTGAAAAGTCACAGGGTTTATTCCAAGTAAAAATCCAAATTTCTAAAAAAATATGTGGTTCAGTTTGGGGAAAAAAACTCATTTCAAATTTCCTGCAGCAGAAAAAGATCAACTTGGAAATGGGTAAAACCCCTGTCAGAGTATCTGTCACCCTTTCAGGACAAAATGAAAAAATCTCAAGTTAGGTTTTGAGCTTCCTCTATCTCCTTCTTTTCCAGATACAGATGAAAGCTAGAAGCTGAGTTTAAAAGCTCTTGACACTCAATCAAGTTAATGAATCCTGAATACTTTTGGGTTTTTTTGGCTGTTATCTTTGAACGATGAACAGACCATATAATGAAACATCTCAAAGACACCGGCCGTGGAAGCTATCAGTTTCCTGGCTCCAGAGCCACAATAGGACTGTTTAGGAGCTATGAGATGCATAACCTTGACTGGTGGCTCCAGAATTACAAATCAATTTGCCCAAAGGCAGCTTAGAGGGTAGAAGCACCTAGAACTGTCAGTTCAGCACCACAGGAGGCAAAGTGAACCGCTATATACTTTCAAAGAAATCTCATGTTTTGTTAAAAAAGTAGTAAAGCAACCTTTTTAATATTCTTTTGACATCTGCTTCCGGCTCACTTGTCTCTTCACTCTGGTGCTTGGTGTGTCCTGTTACTAAAATGAGAACTCATCGTCTTTACTTAAACACTGTTCTCAGTTCCCACACTCTCCATTACCGTTGACATTGTCAGCATTCCCCTTGCGTGGAAATACTGTGTGAAAGAATACCTCCTAGAACTGGACCTGATCACTTATAACAGTACTCTTTTCTCTATACAGTATCTGTTTTTCACTTTTTAACCATGTCGTGAACACTCCCAAGCAACCCCTGCTATTTCACCTTGGTTACTGCAGCTATGTATTTTCTGGATACCATGACTTTTTCATTGTCAAGAAATAACATTGAAAAGGAAAATTTGCTAAGGCTAACAGTCAGCAGTTCTAGCACTCATCTGAAATGAGAAACTCTCAAACAACTTTCAACTACTGGGGCAGAGATAAGACTGCAACATCAGTTTTATCTAATCCAGATGGGCACCATATAAACCCTAGGTGAAAGCAGCAGTGAAATGGATATTTAATTATTTATGCAAAATAGAGCAGGTCCAAGACTCGAGTGTGCACAGTACTCAGCCCTGCAATAATACACCTAGAAACAAGGAATCCCCTCTGACTGTGTAAGACTATGAGACTTCCACATTGGAGGATGATGCCGTATCTGTACAGGTAGTGGTAAGTCTTACCTTTGGCTTTTAATGAGAAGCACAAGCAGGTCCTGAATTTATTCCATGCCAGAAGATCAGTTAGGAAGTTCCTCTGAACTGGGAACAGAACTAGCAACCCAGTCCCACTCAAATTCCTTCACAAGAATGCCTCCTATTCTTACAGGAATCACAGCCTAACTAGCCAGTTAGAGTCAAGTGGAAGATCAAGCAAACATTGCTATGAATATAACAATCCATATTCAAACTGCATGTAATATAATGATACCCATCTTTGTTCTTCCTATGTCATGTACTCAGGACCCATATAGCACAAAATCTTCCCACGTCATTCTAAGGCACCTGCCAGGAGGTGCATTCTGCTGCCAAGATTTCTGGCTTCTGGGCACAACTGCAATGTGCGTAATACACAAGTAATAGCATTAATCACTTGGTATTGCCCATCAAAAAATTAACTGAATATTTGTTATAAGTGATCGACTCAACTTTTTTATCAACCAATATCCATCACTTGCTTGGCTACTGTGGCTGATGATTTCATTTGATGTCACTACATCCAGAGTGAATTCATGTGTCTAACATTATGGATGGCAGTCAACAGGCTCCTTTTTTTCAGGAAAAGCTCCATATTAAATTAAAGGGAGTAGTTTTAATTTTGGTGCCACCAGCAACTCTCATATCTTAAATGACCTTTGAACACATAACAAACACATTGTAAGCATGAGATCATAATATTTTCACAAAATGTTAGGGGTTGGAAGGGACCACTGAAGATCATTAAGTCCCACCCCCCTGCCAGAGCAGATCAGGCAGAAATGCATCCAGAAAGGTCTTAAAAGTTTCCAGAGAAGGAGACTCCGCAACCATTCTGGCGAGTCTATTCCAATGCTCTACAACTCTTACAGTAAAGAAGTTCCTCCTCACAACGAGGTGGAACTTTCTGTACTCTAGCTTGAATCCATTGCCCCTCATCCTATCACAATGCACAAGTGAAAAGAGGTTGTCCCTGCCTTCTTGACACCCAGCCCTTATGTGTTTATAGACATTAATTAGATCCTGAAAGGTCTTTACTTTTATTAGGTATCAGTATGTCCTCCAGAAAACTCAGATATGGAACAAAGAACTGAGTTCAAACCCTTCATCGAATAAAACAATGTTCTCACTAAACCAAAAAGCGCTCCTGTGAGCTATGGCATAATTACTTAAAGGCCCTGAGCTTGCATCACAGTATTAATAGGATTTTTGGACTCAGTAATACAAAAAATATGGTCTTATGGTAGTGCAGTTGAGGCAATGGATGCCTGAACTAATATGCCAGATTAAGAAAGTCTATGAACATTTTATTTCAATTAGGGACTCATTAATCACATCAAGAACCCAGAGAAACAGAATGCTTTATGTAATGCAGTAGAACTAGCTTTATGAGAGACTTTCCACTCAAAGTAGGGAAGGATCTCAAGCCTACCTTGAAAATAACTGAAAGCATTACTACAAAATATTGGAATACCTCAGTCAGTATTTCACATGTGCACAATTAGTTACTCCACTTTTTACATGCTCAGGTAAAGCATGTAGTTACTACATACGCAAACTGGTTTCTTTCTTGAGAAGAGTCCTGGTTATGCTGGCAATACAATTCATCACAGCAACTAAAAG
This sequence comes from Chloroceryle aenea, assembly GCA_013399075.1. Lineage (NCBI taxonomy): Eukaryota > Metazoa > Chordata > Aves > Coraciiformes > Cerylidae > Chloroceryle > Chloroceryle aenea. Next base: position 746,608 of record VWZY01013532.1, on the reverse strand, counting down.
ACAGCATTAGTTTGAATTGTTAGGGACCTCTGAAACAGGTTTTACGTATCTTGAAGTTCTGAACAGTTGGCCTAGGAACTAGTCCAAATCTTTAATTTTACTTTCCAAAGAGTTCCTTCCATCTCTTAGAACCAAATCAAAAATTTCAGCTGCACATTATCTCTGTAATTTCACGTTAGAAATACAACACCTGAATATTTTAATGTTTATGGCCCCATCTCTATGAAAAAAATTACCATTTGTAATTTAATGTCTGTATATGCAGTGTTTCCCTAATGTATCGTGAAAACTACCACTATACCGTGCTGCTAGGACTTCATGAATTTTGTGAATTTTACATGGTGTTTATATTACATAAATTTGGTTTTAGTGTCTCTTCTTGTGGGCATATTTCCATTCTTCTAACCACATTGAACACCTGTGCACAAATAGATGATCGATAATTTTTTTATAGTCTAGAGAAAGAAATTATTTTGTATACTGAATTAGAAGAGAAAAAAAAATAAAATAAGCTCCACATCTATCTTTTCAAGCTTTGAAAAATGGCTTCCACTGTAGTAAGTATGCTTCCTTGCAGCTTCATTATTCATAGTTAGCAATTCATTGTATCTGCAGAAATGAATGAAAGCCATACAAACAGCATAATTCAACTTGAAATGCATAAAACTGAAAACAGTTAGTTAAATGAATTAACACAGGAGGTCATCTTACCTGTCAGGCAGAAGACAAAACAGGGTGTAGTAAGAAGACAGATGAAGAGCCACATGGTTATCTTCTGTTCAATAATTATCTCAAAAGGAATTGTACCTTGTAACACCAGCATTCAGAGAGCTAAAAATGCCTGATCAGAAAGAAAGAAAAAGGAGTGAATAATTGTGACATAAGCTTTTATCTCATATCACATTTAACTTGCATTATTATCTGCCTAAATACTTAATTTAAGATAGAGTCTTTTGAAAAATAAATGCATTATCAAATTTGCTGGATCAAATTAATGATCTCTTTTATTCAGAGAGAATGATGTTGAAGAGCAATCAGATTTTCCAGTGATAGTAACATGGTAAATGTTAATACTGAGCATCCTCTTTCAGACTCATATTCCTAAACCAAAACTGTGCTTTGGGTTGGATCTATATCCTCTTTCTGAGAACACAGTATTAGAAATATTAAAATAATACATAGTTTACAATAAAATAAGGAAAGTCCAAATTCTATCCTACTTCATCTCAGTAAGTACTACGTTACACTTCATGACTTCAAAGTCTTTAGAAAGAAAATAACAGTGAAACCTAAATACATTAATCTCTTTTAAGAGTCATTTTATTTGGCTAGTTTTATCATTCCTTTTAAACTTTCAACGTAGTAGTCATGATCCTCTGGAAAGGCAGCATTAATTTTTATGAGCTTCCTTTTAAACAATGAACATAATCATTATTTCAATGTCATAATTGAAGTTTTCTCTTTTCCCTGTGGGAGAAACTCTGCCTGTATATATACTAAAACCAAGATAAAGAAAGATGCAGCTTCTCCTGAATATTCTAAGAGTTCAGATACCACTTTTCAAAATAATTTACTTCTGTAATATTTTTTTCTTCTTTCAATCAGAATAGTTTGCTAGATTTTTGTTTTTGGCTGGTAGCTTGTATCTACTTATTTAGGGCAATGCATCATCATGTTTGCTGTGTGCAATTTTCTTTTCTGTTTAATGGTTTTCCTGCCATGAATATATAAATGCACCTTTTACATCCATCACATCTTGTTCATACTACTTCTCTTGATTGGTTCTGCTGTAACACCGGTTGTGAACTTCATGCAAAGCTTACTGTACCTCAGGCACGTGCTGATATTATCCATTCTTCTCAGCATATTAATTATATTATTATATTACTATAAAATGTGTTTATACATACTTGAGTAGCCTTCAGTAACACTCAGCTTAGATCGTATTTACATGATAATATGGCATTGCCATTTTTTGATGGACATAATCTTGATGCTACTGTTTTCTAGCTTCCCATGTTAAGTACTTATGACTGATAGCAGCTTCTACATTTTACTGAGACTTTTGCTCTTTCCAGGTCAAAATTTTTACTAAATTCTTCACTTCATTCAAAATCCCTACGATTTCATCTTGTTTTGAAACTGTTCTGCTTCCCACCTCCAACATCAAGAAACAGTCAGTTTTGAATTTCAAAGCACATCTACAAACACACCTGACTCCCTGGGTATGCTTGAGGTAAATGCTGCTCCAATTAACAGAGAGCCTCTGGTCTGAGCTGCTGGTGGACAGGCCTGTCTCAGCATGTGTGTCTCATGTCTATCCTTGAGGTGGCCAGAACATGTCTCAGCCATCAGGGCCTTACACTTGTCCCTTCCTCCTCTGAATAATGCTATAAAGGTGTTTATCTGAACATGCCTCAGATAGTGAGCTTTCCTTAGGAGAGAGTTTCATGAGGTGTTTTATTAAACTCAGCGTAGTAAAATGGCAAGCAGTGTCACCAAAGAATCTTTCTGGCTCAGAAATTACAGGAGCTGCCACAGTTCAATTTTTTTTTCTATGTTTTTGTTAGTTTGCTTGATTTTATGTTTGTTTCTGGGTTTGTTTGGATTTTTTTTAGCAGATGAAATGTTTAACAGGTCAAAACTGTATTAGTTGCCATGAGCCTAAAATGGCTGTTACATGCTCAGCAAAACACATACAAGAGCTAAACAGTGACCCCTAGAACTGAGATTTAGTTAGAAATATTCCCAGGAAAAAGGCTCTTATGTTGGCAACAAATGCATTAAGTTTACTGTGGCTGGATACAATGGGAAGAATTTACTGAACATCTTTACCCTCCCGCTTCTGTTGGCACTAAAGTTTCTTCAGACTCTGTGACACAAAGGATATTCACACCTCTTTCAGGCACCTTAAATAACCAAGGTATGAACCCCCGTGTCTATATGATTCCTGCAAAAGACAGTGGTAGGCGACAACAACAAATGACTTTGTATCCTTCTCTGGCAACCACATCCTGGCTATGCAGCCTCTTGTGTTATGACAGTGCCTCGCCTTGAACATTTATTTCCAAGTGACACGAGTTAAATTGCATAGTTACACTGAAATAATGCACATAATTAAACAGCTATGAAACAGGAACTCTGCTGGGAACAAAGGTAATTGCACAGTAACTCATGGTGATAATAACTGTGTTCAAATGTATTGATAGATGAAACTGTTAAAAGTAAACCTGTGTTCTCTCTCTGATATTACAGGCACTGCTACAGGCAGAAGATTCCTCCTCCCTCTCTCTTCTGCAGAATCCAGGTTTGATTTTGGAGCTACCTTGTCCTCTAGCTCTCCAAAAATTCTTTTCTGTTGGCTCAGTAAAAAATGAACACTGGTTCAAATTACAGTAAACAAAAACCGTGTCAGTAAATACTACAAATACCTCATTTTGTTCAGATACAAAAATATCCACCCTGCCACGATAAAAATCCTTTCCTTCCTCTTGCTTCTTTCAGCTGAGTGGGTTCTGTATACATAGCACATCCATCCCTCCTCATTCATCTCAGCTGTGGACAAGAAGTGAGGCTGTTTCACATCGACAGCACGCGTGGTTTTGTCTGTATGTCTGAAGTGGTATGGCTGTGCATGATGTTGCCATCCATCTGCCCGAGGAGGAGCCCGGGCATATGTGCGATGGCAGCACTCCTGCCGGAGGCAGCGCTGTGGGCTGCGGTGCTCAAACGGCATTATCCACTGCCTCTTTCACTTTACAGCTCTCAACCTTGTTGAGATATTGCTGCCTAAGTAAAAACCACTGCCGAACAAAAGAACAGTCATTAGTATGACTCTCTTTTTTCCCCTGTGAAAGCAGAGAGTGATTGCATGCTTGGACATACTCCTTTCAGTCCTCAGTACACTACCCTTCTTTTCTCACAATGAAGCATCATAATTTTAGCAAAATGAGTAAGACATTTTGGAAATATGTAATAAAATGGAAGGCATTTAACTGCAAAGGCAGAGTTTAATTAATATCTAATGCTCATTAACAGATTTAAGTCCCTTTTGACCATTCAGTTTCCCAAAAGGGCCAGTCACCACTATAGGGCCTTTGGCTTGCTAGATTCAAGAAAACCCCTGGTGAGCTGTCTGGAGCGCAAAGGAGATGAGGAAAACTGGGACATTGCCCGCTGAATAGGAAGCACGTACATTTTTGAACACAGGGACCTCCCAGAATGCTTCTGAAAGCTTGCAGTGTCTTGTGATGCTTCATTAGGATGAGAGGTGTTGCCAGGACACAAGGGTAGACCTGCCTCTCTATGCTCCTCAGTTGTAAGGATTCTTTAATCTCTCAAAACACACTTTAGAAAAATGTGGGACATGTAAGTGATGTGTGGGAGGACAGCAGCAATAAGCCAACCCAAAAGCACAGTCAGAAAGTAAGGCAGAGAAGGAAAGCAATGGAGATGTAGGCAGCCGAAGGTGCATTAAGACTGGCAGTTGCCTGTCAGTAAATTGCAATGTTTACCACAACAATATCTTCCCTGAACCTCCCTTGCCCAGGCTTTCAGCATGGGAACAGCATGATCACTGCATCAGCCCTGACATCTGCTCAGGGCTCCTCTCAGGAACCCCACATGCTGAATGGGCAGAGAGGGGCCAGAGGAAAGCATTCAGGAGCTCTGGCTTGGTACACTCAGCAAGTGGAGGTAAAGCAGAATGCTTATTGCAATTCTCATTTCTGGGTATACTATGATAATTATACACATTCAAGTTTTAGAACTGATAGAGATTCCATCCAGATTAGGCTATAAATATATACAACCATTTAAAAGAAATCTCTGTCTCTCCATCCTTTTTCAAAACATGAATATATATAATTGCAATAAAACAGCAGTAAATTAACACAGTGACAAGTTATAATCAAAGCCTTTTAGGAACCACACAATACTTCAACCTAATCAGTGTTTTGTATTTGTTTTTACTTCAGGCTCTTTTACTGATTTTAGTAAGCATCTAATTGCTTGTTATCTTGATCTTCTAAAAAGAGTTGACATTTTTTGCGATGATAACTAACTCCACATAAATCTTGTTCAGTATTTAAAATTACCAAGAAACTTTTGAATTTAACAAATACTGTGATGTACTTTGCATATTATTTAATGTATCTACCTTTGTCCTTTTCTACTATTTTGGTCTTTGAAACTTAATTTTGTGATCAATCAACAAGTTTTAGCATTCTCAGTCAGACTATGCCATTAGAAAGGGTGGTACCTCTTATTCAAAAGACTGGCTTCTCAATCATCACCCAAGAACCCTTCATTTCCTTCTGAAATCAATTCCTTAGCCATGAGCATTTACTAGCCTTCATTATTACCAGAACAGTGATGACAGTCAAGTTCCTTGTGCCTGCACAGTTGTATAGCACTATGGTGGTCTGGGATTACTGTAAGTAAACTTCAAGCCAGGCCTGCTCTTACAGCACTGCTATGCCTACAGATTGTGTATGTTAGCTGGACATCTCTTTAAAGTCCATAAGTGGCTCTAGTTCCCTTTATAAAAGCTTGTAGAAACAATTTCCTTTTCATTATCTTTGTTTTCTATAATTGTACTCTTCATCTTTGCCAGATTTTTCAAGTTGAAATGCTCAATAAACACTGACTTGGAAACATGATGAACCAATGTCTCAGAGATGATGAGGGTTGTTACAGGATTTAGTCCAAGTTTCAATGGGAAATCTTAACTTTGGAGTGCAATACAAAACTCCCATTCTTTTACAAATATTTATAAGTTTACTCTTCGTGCCTTCTTTTCCACTTACACTCTCATGTCAATAGCATTAAAAGAACTAATGTTCTGGCACACTGATGATCTGCAATATACTCTAGCTCAGTTACCACTTTTCTCCCCTCCCTGCCCCTTTCTTTGGAAGCTGTGACTTCTCTCTAACAATTAACCACCAAAAAGACAATTAACTCCTTCTATAGGTCTTTTTTTGAGCTATACCTTTAGTATGTGAAAGAAATAGTGCCTAATCTACAAAGCAAGAAAACTTAGCACCTATAACAAACAAAACCATCAAATATATTTGCAGAAGTACAGAAGGCACCAGGGATCTGAATGGCAACCATATTGTCACAAGATGTCTGTTTTCTGTGGCATTTTTCTAATGAATTTTTATCAAGCAGGACAGCACACTGGTAGTTAATTACACTGTGAATTTAACTCTTCTGCTTCCTTTACATTTGCACATTAAGGAATTCAGACCTAAAGAATCAGTAACTTCTTCAGCCAGTTGCTCAGTAGGCACTTTTGCTTCGTTAGATAATTAAGAAGCCCTATGGGACTTTTCTTCCCTTGCTGCTACATCATTCTTCCCATTTTCTTTTTTTTCACTCTGTTTTGGCTTTCTGTTATTTTGTCCTCTCAGATAGTTCATGCAGCTAATGAGATGTCTTATTTTTCTTATTTGCATCCACAGATTAATTAAGAATCAACATTAATTCTTCCCCCTACATGGATTTTCTAGTAGGCACACATCTATCTCATCTTGCAGTTAATCAACCACTCTGTAACATAGGGTCATTTAGTAATCCGATTAGAAACATGTATTTTTAAGAGGATTAGGCATCTTCTTATTTGTGGTAAGATCAACAACTCCACTTTACTTTTCATTATGAATACAGTTTGGTTACTTTCTTGAATCACTGAACTGCAAAAACGTTTTGTTTTGAAATGCCTTCAGATAATGAGGTGTTGCTCAGTGGTACTTAAACACTGTCTTCAGTCATCATGGCAGCAGCAAAGGGTCAGGCAGCCAGTCTTCCAAGGCCCTGCTCACACTGTTTGCTCTATCAGCAACTGGCTGTTCTTTCTCCTAAGGTCATAAGTAAGAAAAAGATCACTTAGAGCTGCCTTAATTCACAGGCATTACTCACACTTTTCTGAAAGCCTACTGCTTTGCTGTTTAAAGATTGCCTGGTAAAAAATTTCAGTGAACAAAAATCAATAAACCTCCTGCCAAGTACTCAGAACAGCGTGCTACTCTGTTCCTATACTTACATGTAGCTTCCTTTTGTGTCTTAAAGCCTAATTTAACTTTGACTCCAAGATAAACACACCCAAGGCTCTAAAACTAGCATAAAAAAATAAATAAAATTCAGCTATGAATACAAATAAATATTCACTATTAAAATCAGACATTCTTTCATACAACTTTTGGGTTACTCTGGCCAGCAACTTTTAAGGGACAAAAGGCATTAACTTCTCCAGTAAAATTAAAAGCATAATTGCCATTATGTTTTCAGAGTTTCCATTTTGTTAGAAGTTTAAAAAAGAAAAGAACAAGACTACCCAGAATGTAAACTTGAAATTAACTCTTAAAATAGAGCCATTTCTAAGATAAAAATAATTTGATGTTTCTGAAAAATGAAGATTATATGAAAATCTTCCTATGTTCATAGCAGATGTATTTTTTTATATATATATCAAAAATTAACAGTTTATAATTTGTAACTCAGGATACCTTATAACATACTTCCTATTGTACAGCCAAAGACAAACTTAGTGGGAGACTTCATCTTCAAACTGCATGTTTCCTAGCAACTCTCTTTAAATCAGAGTAGCTTTTTTTAAATTTACATCAATCACTCGGAACTGCTGAGAATGCTTAAAAACATCTCTTTCATCCTGTGAATAAACAGTTTGAATCAGACTAGCAGCTGCAAAAAGTAGAAAAAAGAAAAATCAATTCAATGTTTACTGGAATTTGTTGGATTTTGGAATAATACGTTATTTGTGCCTTTTGGTTTTAAGCTTACACATTTCAGAGTAGCTATTGGTGAGATCCATGGGCATTTTTACAGGTTTGAGCTGCCATCTACCATTTCAAAGATCTTCTGTGTTTTAATGACTGCTTTTCAAGGATACTTATGAATGGTAGACTTAGCTGTATTCTGAAGATTTTAAAAGAAAAATGATGGTTATTACTAGTTTCATTAATTACAACTGAAGCATAGCTTCTGTAAGCTTTGGATTATTTTTAAGAAAAAAACTCTTATTAAAAGCGTAGTTTATTGCCTTCTAATTATCAGTTGACACTTTTCATGTACATACCCTCTACCAGCCCCACTTACAGATTCAGAGGCACAGAGAATCTACAGAAATCTCTCTTAATGCATAGTCAGCAAGGGGGGGGACACACATGGATGTGTACCACCAGAACAGCCCTTGGATGAGTCCCTGTGACAAAACTGCTGCACCTGATAGAAACCAGGAATCACATCTTCCCAAGCTAAACAGAAGGAATACTGATGTCATGATTGCACTTAGATTAAATGAAGGTGGCCTGAGAAGGAACAAAAGTGAGAAAATGGGTAAGGGAACAAGAAGACCCATTTACACATGGACATTTGTCTGGTCTGATCACCAAAGTGTGTCCTGTTTTCTTATTAAATTCCATCTCTGACTTTATTTCCTGGGTGAGGAAGGGGGCTCCCTAGTCTGCGTTCATGGGTGTGTACAGAGGCGTAAGTGCAACCACAGGGGTGGGACCATGAGCCCAAGGGGCCCAGGTGCTCAGGGTGGCAGTAACTGGAGAGACTAGAATGTGTGAGGGATCTGAGCGGCCACAGACTGCAGGAGCCCATGTATTCAGGGTGCCAGTAATTGTAGAAACTGGAGTAGACACACATGGTGTGGGTGCGTATGCCAGTATGTAACTGCTGGTGGACATCAAGCCAGACTGGCCAGCAATTAGGGCAAGAGGCTTGGGAACAGGTACTGGAGCCTCTGCTGGGGATGCCTGGGGATTGAAGGCCAAGTTTGGGACAGCCTGAGTGCCTAAGGCCAGCTACAAGAGGGGTCCACATTTATGTATGGACACATGCTTTTCAGTAACAGGTTTTCACCTTGATGAGCCAACAGAAGCTGCTGGGGCTGCCTGCAACTGCTGCTGCTCTCTGCCTGTTGATCTACACGGCAAGCCACATACAGCTGTACGCACGCGCTGTGTGAGCTGCTGAGCATCGCTGCTGGCTGGGCCCAGGCACGGGGAGCTGCTGCAGCCTTACCTCTCTCAGGCAAACAGATTGGGCAACCCCCAACAAAAACAAGCAAAAAGTACAGTGAGATGCATCTGACCCTGAATTTCTACAATGACATGCAGGATTGGCAGGATTTCTACAACTGACACCCATGACTGCATGTGTGCTTTGTCTTTGCAATGCAATACATCTGAAAATGCCAGTATTTAATTTTGTAATATCATAAAGTTCATTCATATAGATAGTAGTTCAAAGTATGAAAATTATTTTATAAAAAGTATTAGTAATCAGGTTAATGACTAAATGCAGAGAACCATTTAAGATCTCTTCCAAGCAGTTTATAGGTCTATCAATAAAGCCACAACAGAGGTGCACTTGATTTTACACATCCAAATCATTCTGCTTTGCTTTTTACTCTTGTGTATCAAGAAGAAACAAATTAAAAAAATCAAACATGTATATGAGAGCCAAAGGCCTGATCTACTAAAGTGTCTGCAAATATTTAAGTGCAGGATGAACACATACAGCAAAATTACAAGAGGCACTCATCAGTTTGCAGGGCTGAAGCCTAGAAAATTGCATTACAGAGATCGTGTTCCAAGTTTCATATCGTTGTGACAAAATGTACACTTTGAAATGTAGATAAATATAATTAAGGCAAGTCAGCCACAGAGAAAGACATTTCTCCTTAGTTATCAGAGTTGCATTATTAACTAGCTCCATTCAACAGACAAATTTCAAATAATTATAAATGTTTTAATTGATAACTATTCAGTTGAATGTAGTATTCTCTCACATATGCTATCTCTGTATGGCAGCAAGCCATGAAATCAAAATAACCTGCTCATTTAGGTGGTGTTGATTGCAAAGTAGTGCTGTAACATCTTGCAGCAACTCCACATTCTTCCAAGCAATAAAACAGTCCCACAAACTCCATTAAACATTTGCCTATAGGTCCTGCACAGCTATACTTTTTTTACTTCATTTCTGATATGGACCTGGAGGCATTCAAACCAAGGAACATGTGGTCTCCAGTACAGGGGCCTTCTCTGTTTAGGAGCTGCTAATAAAACAGGTATAATGAAAATGACAGTAAAGTGTATTTGAAAGAGAGAATCCTTTCAAAACATGCACCCTACTTGTTTTCATGAAATCTCTAATTTGAAAGTATGAGCTGTAATATGTAGTAGGGTTGGGGTTCATGCGCTTACTCGGCCTGTTTTGCAGCACTAGAGTTCAAATGTTGCGACTTGTATTGTCTTTGCTTACCAAAACTTAAACAGACTTTCTGAAAATTTAGTGAAAACTTAATATTTTCCCCTATTATGTTCTACAGTTTTCATACTTCGGCCAAACAGTAGTAACTTCCTAGTTCTAGCTTTTGGGTAAAATAACAGAACTATTATTATATTATAATTTTTCAATTTCTTTAGGCTTATTTGGGGGTTATATGTGACCATAAGCACCCAGCAAACAATGTTGGTCACTTAAATGGTACTGTTAAGTTTTCACACAATATAAACTGGTCTGATTTTTCATTGCCACAACTGAGGAGTAATATACTCATTATGCAAGAAAAAGAGAAAGCACATAATCACTTGCAGGCATTGTTTTACCAAGTAAAAGCCAAGTAATCAGCATTTATTCTCATATCCTGGGTGGTATGTTAGTGCATCTCCAAATCAGAAACATTCACACATTCCCATGTTTAAAGAAAATAAATTATAGAGGCTTTAATCTACTAACTTTCACACTCACTTTATATCATGCTTGCCTTCGTCCTTCTTCCCTGACCTCTTCCCCAAAGTGCTCAACTTTTTTTAATTGTCTCAAATATTCAATTGATCTAATTTAACTGGAGGGGCTTTTCACATTCAATGTACTGGGGGGGGGGAGGATAAGATTACTTCCCTGATGTACAGCTGAAATGACAAGAGAAGAACAGACAAAAAGTTACTTGCAGTAACCACTATCAGAAACTGAAATAGCATCATTACATTCATTGGCATTTCTGTGCTTTAATACAGATGGAGGTACAAGAACATCATCCAGCATGCCTTAATAGTACACTTAAAAAGGCAAAATGAAAGATGCTATTATCTGTAACTACCAAAACCTGCTGTATATCACATTCTGTAGTCTGCTAATGCATCTGTCAAATGAATCACAGAAACACAGATTTGGTCATTTGGTCTTTCTATTTTGCAGAATTTTACATTGAATTATTTTTAAAATGTACAATATTTTTACTGTAATACTAATTATGTTCTGAAACATTCTGAGAACTTTGGGGGTCTCCTTTCTTTAAGAAAATGTTCTAACTCCCATTACAATACCGACAATACGAAAATATCTAATGAGGTAATGCCTGCAAAATCTTTGATACAAATAAAGAAACCAGGCATTTTGCAGTGTTGTTTTACACATCACCTTTATGTTCTTATTAACACAGAGTAGCTGTAGGTCACAGCCCAGGTAGCTTCTGTGCTGATGGCATGACTGAAGATTCACTTTCTAACATACTAAAATTTGACAAAAAGTCAGCCTTAACTGAGAGATGGCATCTTACCTTACTGTTTGATTTGGTAGTTTATTTTAATGCTGCAATCTGTCTGTTCTTTTTTAGTAATCATAGAAATGCACTGGCAATTTTGAAGAGCTATATTATCAGTATTTCTGATCTGTCATGACATCCAAAGTCCAAAGTCATTCTTTGGACTCTTAACCAGAAATGACGAAGATGGGAGTATACAGACCTTTGTCAGTACAGTGCATGGGGACTGAAACATTAAGTAGAAGCACAGTGGAACAAAGGAAATAATATGATGGTTTCCTCAGGACCAGAAAATCAGTAATCATTTCTGCGTGATCATGTTGACATGTGCATTTTAAAGCAGTTACTTGTCAAATTTAACCCTGGGTTTACACTTTCTTATAATAGAAATCGAATTAACATCATATAATGGGTCATAAAAAATGTTGAAACCTAAACTTTTGAGATGGATCTTGAGTTATGTTTTCTACGGGAATAAAGTGATAGGTAATTTTAATGAAAAAATGAGCTTCAGAAGACATGCAGCAACCTTCACTCCAGGAAGCACCAGCTCCCTTAATAGAGCAAATACCAAAGACAGCTTTAAGACCTACCCTAATGATGAAGCTGCCTGCTTTTTCCTGTGTTGCAGCACCACAGTGCCTATTTGCTTGGTATGAGCTCAATCATTTATAAGCTGAACTCTACGGACATCTATTGTAAATGGAAAAGAAAAAATGATAGTCAAAGCATGAGTAACAAAGTGATAACATACAACAATTGACCTCTTTGTTGTATATGAGAGTTGAATAAATGCTGTATTTCTCCTGTTTGACATGGGCAAAACTCCTTTTGCCTGTAACTACTCTAACATGGTCAAAACTGGATTTATTGACATAGAAAGAAAACCTCTCTTCATCCATGCTATCATATTTGACACTTGAGATTACATCTGATGAAATTATTTAAGGCACACTGCTATACTGCTTCTAGTAAATTATGTGACGAATAGACTTCATGCTTGTCTACATGTCAGAATAAAAGTCATTAGACTGAGGAGAAAAAAATGGAGTAAGCGGATTTTCTTTCCTTGGTTTACCATGGATTTTCCACTGTCCTGATGTGTGTTTTGCAGTATACAGCTTGAAGAAATCAGTTACTAATGTGCAAGACTACTATCCTCACAAAAACCCACAGTGCTATGTCTATAACATATAATGAGCCAGATGATTTCATTAATTGCTCATACTTTTTTACCACCACTATTTTATGCTTCATGGCACATCTAAAGATTATTTTTTTTCCTCACACATCATTAGCATTTTAATAAAAATGCTTGCATTTAACAATTTGTATTTATCCTGCAAAGATTGTGAACCTACAACAAAAACCAAATGTATTTAAATTAAATACGGACAGAAATGGTCAGGTGATAGTCTTGTGACTAATATCAAGAGATCTGGTTCTCCATTATGTTCTGAAAGAAATGTGACTCATCCCAAGTCTCATAAATTTGATTTAAAACATTTAGCTAAAATAAAATGTAAAAATGTAACAATTTACAGGTATTAAAAATACACTAAAAGCAAAGCAATATATTTGCAAACTGAAGATAAATAAACAAGTTAGTGTCAAAATTAGACTTAATATATCAAATCAGTTAAGACTTCACATTAGCATCACATTATCAAGTAATCAATTCTTTTAAATTCTAAGAAGGGTTATTGTAAGTGATTATCTGCTGTTGTGAAACAATTTAATGAATCTGACTCAGCCCTGTATATGTATTTGAAAATATTTCAAATATGTATTTGAAAATATTTTCAGTAACTTTGTAGTCAAAACTGAATTTGTATCTTGAATATGGATCTGAAGGGTTATTTAGTATTTAAACCATAAACTTGTTGTTACTGATTTTTCAGATTTTTTATGTGGTATATAATCCACTGCTCTTCCTAATTCCCAACAGACACAGCATAGATCTTAAAAGAACACTCAGGTAGGTGGAAGTAGTCTGACAGCTGTTGTTAACCTCACGCACCCAGCATTGTAGAAGTTTCCTTCAATTCAAGATGAAACTTAAATAGTATCTTTTTGAGAGAATATTTTAGGTTTTTTTCAATGCAGGAAACTTCCTTTCTGATGTCTGCCCTTCCAGAACTTCATTACATTCTTGCTACCAGGCAAGCACACAACTGCATGCTACCACCAAGGATCTATTTCCCATCTAATAGTGTCAAAGGAAGGACATGGAAAAGGAAATTACATCTCACAGAAGGTTTTTCATCTGTACAGCCTGATAATATTTGTTGTTTGGAAGTAAATTTAAAAGCACTCCTGCTACACTTGCAAATTAAACAAGTCTGGCTTTAAAACAAATCATAGTTAACAATAAGGACAAAACAGCCACAATGCTCTTCAATATTTAGAAAACCATGGCATTCAGTGTAGAAAAGAATTAAGAATAGAGGTCATATACCAGAATGGGTGCACTCTGGACAGCAACAGCTCTGAAATGCACCTAGGGGATAGAGTGGACAAGTGATTTAACTGGGTTTTCCAGGATAATGCTATGGCTAAAAGAACTGCATGACCCTTATGGATTAAATGACTAAAAATCTCAGTTATCATGTGAATTTGCTTGTTAGAAATAAGTTAATTTTCTTGTAACTAGCATGACTCATACTGGAGCACTGTAAACAATTATGATGTTAGATTTTATTTATTAGAAGAGACTAGAGAAAAAAAAAAAAAGAATGTGGAGAGACATAAAATACACATAGAAAAGGAGTGGAGAAAATGCCTTATAGCAAGCACTTTCAACCTGTTTGGCATAGCAAGGGGATGACTGAGGAACATTTTGGCTACAGGATGTAAGTATTGGTTGCAAATACTGGAGACAAGAGTCCTTTAATCTATTAGAGAAAAGCATAATAAAAACAAAAAGCTGGAAATTGATTCTGAAGTGATTAAGATGGGACATATGGTGGAATTTTGGCAAAGAATACAGTGGCATTCCCAGTTCTTGATGTCTTCCATAACTGCCAAATACCTTCTGGCAAGGAATAAAGTCCTTGAATAAGCACTGAGGCAGCTGGTTGAAACTTACTGACCTACCTCTGAATTCTCACAGTCTTTTAAGAACTTGAGATGCAGAGAGAAAGGCAGATGATCATGTTCTAGCACAGTGTTTCCCCAGAACGAGATTCTGTGTTTTCACACTGGCAAGCCTAGTTCCCTGTTCACAAAACGAGAACCTCCAGTTCCACTCAATTTTGTAGCACCTCCTTTCAGTGCTTTCAGGAAAAGCCACTGTTAGACAACAAATTAAGGCTTCAGTAGGTAATTTTTTAGTAGGTAAAGTAAGTTGGGTTTGTTTGTTTGTTTTTATAGTGAGCAACACTTTTTATCACTCCTAACAATCATGAAACCTCCAACCTACTTCATATTTGAATTCTACAAACAGCTGTGAAAAATGCAAACAAAGCTGTGACCAAGAGATCAAAAATGCATAAAGAACTGATTGAAAAATACCTTCTTGATAATAGCTATATCAATAGGAAAAGATCTTCACATGATACTGGGTTATGAATTATCTTGAAAGATGCTCCACTCATGTAGAAATAAACTACGTGCCTTAAAAAGATCTTTATAACCAGCAGCCACTCAGCATTCCATCAGCAGGAAAATTAAAAATACATCTTAATGTATTATGGTTATATGATCCTATCTTAAAAATGTCATTGTTTCTATCTTAAAAAACAAGCATCGTGGTATGTCTAAGGTTTATGCAATAGACCATACGTCAAATAGCTTATTTTGAGAAATTTTCATCTTGATACTTCAATTGTTAAAGGTAAAGATTTTCACAATTGGCTTTTAGGTATAAAACCTGTAATTATCAAATTTTATTTTGTGCTCTCCCTCCTTTCCTTTTCTGGAAAGTATTTTATCCATTCCCACCTATGCACTTAGCAGTGACATTTCAAACCCCATTGCTCTAGGCAAAATGCTGCCCACTCTGAGACCTGCTACACTTCCACTCCTTCCCTGAACACAACGCACTTCTTATGTCTCTTTTTTTTTTCCATTTTGGGCCATTTTTGCCTATATTCAAGCACATTCAGATGAACATATATACACCCATTCCATTTCTTCTCCAAATCCATCTAGTACTAGCAAGCAGTAGCATCAAGAACCAGCCCTGTTATACCTTTATTTATTAAACAAAAGCTTCCTCTTACAGCACTTTAACACTACTTGTAGATATTCACTGAATCTTTTTAAGTAAGTGGTATGCACCCTTACCATAAGGCACTCTTTCTGATAGTTTCATTATTCTCATGATTTTGATGTGAAGTCGCTGAGATATTTTAATATTTGCCTAAAAGGCATCTGCAGTGTTTTCCTCAACCTTATTTAGTATTTCCTAGTTGACTGTAAACAGAGGAGGCATATTTACACACCACAGTAGGATATTTTCGAGACTCTCCATGTCTTTTTTAAAGCCACAGAGAAGATAAAACAAATCCATAGAAATTACTGAATTGTACATCCGCAGAAATTACTGAATTGTACAGAGATTTACCTGGGGAGCAGGGGGAAGAACTGAAAACGCACAGAACTGCTCGACTGAGTATCTTTCCACTGTGCTCTGCATTGTTAACTATTCAGTATTAAGGAAGATAAAGTTCATCCCTTAAATCTGTTTTTAAAAATTGTACGGCATGATTTTGGTTCTCTGAAATGCAGCTAATGAACTGTGCACAATGATTTTCTGTTAGATCTTGGCCTTTCCTATTATTTAATCGGCAATTAGCTCAACATACGACACTGCACGCACTGCTGATGTTACCAGGTTACCAGGACAGAAAATACTCTTTCTGAAAGGAGTAAAAGCCAAGGAAAAGAGTATATGAAATACCATCACTGGAATGGGTGCCTGAAAACCCATCACTACCAGCATTTGGCAGCGACTAAAGAAGGCTAACAGATCACGACAACACTGTCTCAATATGAAGCATCCTCCCAAAGGTCAGTGTGATGCTGCATACAAGGAACAGAATAAATAAAGCTTAAAATAAAATTACCACAGCATTCTTCAGATATCTTGGCTGTAATAAACTTCTAAATCTTTAAGCTTTTATTTTTATTAGTTCTCCTTCCTCTTAATGAAAACTGAAATACAACACAACCTATTATATTTGCAATGTTTCTGGATGCAATATAACAATAGGAGGATAAGGAAAGAAATGACCAACATGTTGGCTGCTGCTGCTCTTTTTCTGCATCAGTAAGACCATTACAGTTTCAGACAGTAAGCTGAATTCTCAGTCAAGTCAGCCTCAGTGAATCTCAGATTTTTAAAGTGTCTTGAGAAGCCACCTGATTTACCATTAGACCTTCTGGATAAGGCTATCGAGCTTAAAAATTGAAGCAATGCAATGTAGGACTACATTTTAGCTGTATGATTTTGTTAGCTTTTAAATCATTTTTTCAAGAAGGTTTTGTGGGATAAAAAATGTAATTTCAGGAGTTAAAAAAAGATAGTAGCTGATTTTAAGCACTATATGGACTCTTTTTTTTTTCCCAAGTAGAAAATTAAAAGGCAACATTCTGTCCTTGCCATGATGCAGCTGCTGCTTTTGTGCTACTAATGGATTCCTTTGTTGGCAGAAAAGGAATCTTCAGTCCTTTTCAACAGGTGACAGGCAAAAATAAATTGCAGATCCTTGAGCTGACCTGACAGGGAGCGAATTACCTTGTCAGCTAACCATCATCACTTAAAAAAAAACCCCAAAAAACAAGGAAGAAGAAACATGACAGAGGATGACAGAAAGATGACAGAAAGATGACAGAAAACCCCCCAAACTGGATGAACAGTGTATTCAATATTACAAGTAAGACAAGCCTCAAAATAAAATTAGGATAGCATCCTCATAGTTGTACTTTTATTTTGCATTTGACGGGAGTAAATGCAAAGACTAGGCCCCTGAGGACCTGGTCTATGGATCTTTTCTGGTATCTTAATGAAACACACTTTGCCCCTGGCAAGTTATTCCAGTTCATTATTTCAGTGATTTGGGTTTTAATGGGGCACTGCATCTTATTCATCATAAATATTGCCATGAACTTGTGGGTGGAAGAGGGGAGGGAACAGAGGGAAGAGTTACTGATCCCTCCAATTACAAAACTGTCCACAGCTTGCCCGGAGGAGGGAAGGGTACTGGCCTTAGGGATAAGAGTGTAAACAAAAAAGGGATAAAGATGGTGATTTGACTTAATCATATGCTGCTTACTATATCAAACTGGATTAGATACAGTTCCTTTCTCGCAAAGGTTTCCCAAATTTTTACTTTACACTGCCTTGTGCCAATTGAGTTGTTTCATGCTACCCCATAAACATGGATTTAGTAGAAGGATACAGATTTAGTATGAAGCTGACTATTGTACAGTCCTGATGGTGAGCCTCAGTATGTGGCATCTCCTACTTTGGAGCCTGCCTGTAAACTGCCCTCCACTTCATCAGCTGGGTGAAGAATGATGGGCAGATGACAAAGATCTCTCCCAGGGATGAAATTTTACCATGTGTAACAGCTTAGAGCACAACAAACTTGTAGACTATATAATGAGTAGCAGTCCTAACTCAATACATACTTTCTGTCCTTCAGAGTCTGCAGAAAACATGCCAGTACATATGGTGTTGCTGGCTTTATATTTCATAGCATAAGGCATTTATCTATATGTAAAAATGCAGGGGAGAGAGAAACATAACTGAAAACTACCAATTTTCTGTCAGCTGCTTATCTTCTTGTTGGAATGGGTATAAAATCTAAAGTCCTTTGTGAAAGAAAACGATGGTGCCACTGGAGGCTAGCCTCTGCAAGGGTGGGATGGTCGGCAGCTCAGACAATGTATTCATGAGCTCCTTTGCATCCTGTTCTTCAACCTGCATCCCAGTGAGTTTCCTGACTTTGCATCTGACAGTAAATAACAGCAGATTTGGGTACTCATAAAACAAGTATCTCTATCAGGAAAGAGTGATTTGTATTACCCAGATTAAAAATAAGTAGATTCTCAGGCAACTTAAAAGGTTTGCAGCCTCTGACATGTCTGGTATCCTGCTTCCCACAACACAGAAACCTATCAGCTTTTCTTTCAAAATATACCATTAGAAATAAAATAAACTGCTCTCTACTATATCTCAAAAAAACAAAACAAAACCAAAACAAAATAATAAAAAAAAACCCAAACCAAAAAACACAAAAAAAACCACAAACACACAAAAAAACAACCAAACAAACAACAAAACAAAACAAAACAATGACAAAACAACTTCCCCTAAAACTTAATTTCAGGTAAAAAGAGAAGGTTACATCAGTATTCTTATTCTTTAGCACAAGAAACATAGGGCCAGCACTCACTCACCATCACAAAAGAGAAGGAAATAACAATATTCAAAGGTGTGCTTCTGTCTGCCCTCCAGAACTGGTCTACAGATAATTATTAGAGGAAAATAAGAGCTGGTATTGAACAATCTCACAAAAAATATAAGTAATGCAAGGGGATCCTAATTCCAAGAGCTCACAAGACCTCCTTCCAGAAGAACTAGCCAAAAAAAGGAGAGAGAAAGAGAGAGAGAGAGAGAAAAGATTAGATTGTCAACAGACTTCTGCCTACCAGGTATGATGAAAATGCTTCTCTTTTGTATGCTTTTCCTTCTTTTTAGACCAGTTTCCTAAGGAAAGTAGCTGTAAGCAAGCAAGCTGCTTGTGTGTCTCTTGTCTGACAGTTTCTTCCCCCTACACATTCACCACAGGCATTTCAACCAAATTTCATCTTTCAGTTGAAGTTGACAGAAGTCTGCAGGACATAAATAAATTAATTTCCTAAAAGTGTCAGGTGTAGGAGGCAGGCCTGGTAAGCACCACCCCTAGGGGAATGGCAGGAACAGTGTACAGTCACACTAACACAGAACCTGCACGAGACAGTAGCCACTCAGGGACACCTCAGCCATGGGAGAAGCTCACTGGGGGCTGGCAGTTCTCTGTGGATTGGATAATGCAAACAGAGCACACAAAACTACAGCAAGCTACGTTTCATATATTCTGCTGCTCACAGAACTCCTTGTTTTCTAATGTCCATTTTACTCCAGAGGATAATGAATTGACAATGAAGTGTTGTCCATCCTACTGTACTGGACCCAGTCCCATGCTAGGTTTACACCTGTGCACTAAAAAAATCATACAAGCAGCGATTTGGGACAAATTTCATAGCTGCGAACTAGCAAGCATAAGAGGTCTCTCCAAAATTAAAATGTTTTCTGCGTAGTCCAATGAGACTGTAAGGAGAACAACTCTAATTCCAGGAAATTTATGCAGAAGCATAAGAAATTATTTTGAATTTCTCACCAAAAAAAGGCAATTTATCATTTATATTAATTACATGTATTTTTTTCCTCTGCATTAACAGATTAACTTTTATTTAAATCCTAACTAATGATGTAGAACCACATTGGCCACATGAGTTTTCAGCTAAAAACTCTCTCATAATATAGTGATCATCTAAGCAAAATCATATTTCTTACACCATTTTATATATTAAATGAGAACCTGTATCCCAGAAGAGGAATAATAAAGACTTTAATCATGTTACTTTCATGGCCTTTTATATATATAACAAGAAACAAGCATGAAAGCCTATGAGAAACTAAGTCTAGTACAAGCAAACAATAACAAATCTGAAAATGGTCTTAAAAGCATTAATTATGTTCTTATAATATGGCTGCAGGTTACTTGGAAAGAAGTCAACCATCTATTAGTTTTATAAATGGGGTCTATACAGAATATTTGGTACCCTAAAATTCACCCTGATTTCAGCTATAATATTAAGATGCAAGATTTTGTTTTATCAATATATCTCAAAGTTCAAAACATTGTATTAATATTAATATCAAAGAAAATTAGAACTATACCCACTCTTAAACCTTAAAACAGATTTGAGTATGAAGTTTACATTTATAAAGGATTTACTGGGGGGGGTTGAGGGCTCAACTGACCTCATGGAATACAGGCATTGGTAGATGACTACTGGGTCAAGTTTGCCATTAAGAGGCTTAAGGCAAATTGCTCAGAGACACACAGAGTTAGTGCAATTTCTGTCACACAAAAAATCAATGGTACCACAAATAGTGTGAATGCCCCTTATAAAAGTAACTTTTGCTATTCTCAACCTGTATCTCTGTATTTTGCACAATTATTTGAGCACAGTTTATAGGGTTCGCAGCCCAGTTATGAGAAAGGTCTGTAAGAAGTCTCCCTGGGGATCCACTCATGCACACACTGGCAGCTCCTTGGGTTGGAGGTTATGTTGAGCTCAGGCTCTTGCCTGAGCAATGCTGCAGGCACCTGCACCCAGCCCTGACCTTGCCTTGCCTCATCACCGAGTGCCTCTCTAGCAATCCAGACGCTCTCCCAGCTCCTGGTTTCTATCACTGGACCTCATCTGCTCTTCTTCAGTTGCAGACAGAGAGGCATATGTCTATGTACATGTACATCTGAACGTGAGCATAATTTAAGTGAGAAGAAACAAAAGAATTTGTATGTTTGTGTGAGTGTGTATGAAAGATGAGTGGGGAAGGTTGTCATGACAGGCTTGGAAACAGGGAGGACTGTAATGAGTTGATCCATGTGTTTTCAAGCTGGGGAAGTGGCCAGAACAAAGACGGGGTGGTCTCGTTGAGGACACTGCCCCTGCTTCCCTTTGCAGAGCAGCCTGTTCCTGCAGGCCCATGCAGATTGCACAATATCCTTCTAAAGGCAAAGAGATGAGATTGTATATACAAGGGAAAAAAAGAAAACAACTTAGAATAGCTAATTTTTTTAGACCATAACAATTTGCATTCAGTATTATGTCAGAGTGCCATGCAGAATTTACTGCATTCAACAGTTTAGTACATTTAGGTTAAGATGGTGTTCTCTGAGGACAACTGGCTAATTTTCACATCAAAAACATACCTTCATTCTGTGCATGTCTTCAGAAAGTAAAAGTAAATTAAAAGTTTAATTTTGCTGTGCTCTGTGTAACTATTCAGCCACAGGATTATTACTGTTCATTGCCAGCCAAACTTGCAAGTTACAGTTCAAGAGCCAGAGAAGAACTCCAGGGTGATCACTGAAGCATTATCCAAGCTTTTGTAGTTTGGTAGCAAGTTTCCTACGTCATGAAAGCAGCTGGGGACTGCTCAGTTCCAAACACCCCAATCAATGCCAAGCTTGTTTGTCCCAGTTTCAGCAAAACAAAGCCAATGTGCACACTATTTCCGAACTTTTTGCTATGTGTTCACCTTTCATAGCTTGTGTTGGCCTACCAGCCATTTACAAGAGGAGATGATTTTCATCACAAAGGTAGCTGTTCAAAGGTTTATTTTAGAGATAACCCTTACTTGATGTTGTCTACTACTAGTATAAAAGATACAATACCCCTGTCAAATTGCCTGAAAAAAAAAATATATATAACAAAAAGACAGAAAAATTTATATAGAATAAAACACATGCAGGAAAAATGTCTGTGTTTTCTTTATTTAAATGCAACCCTGCTTGTAAAAATTCCATCACTGTATTTGACCATGGAAGCATTAAAAACATTCTATCTTTACTCATACTAACATGCAAATCTTTTTTTTGTTTTTTTTTTTGTTTTTTTTTTTTTACAATTTTAAAAAATGAAGGAAAAAAGTCAATCCCCTCTTAGGTGATGTTCTGACGATACTTAGTTGCCATTACTCTGTACATAGTACCAGAAAGCGTTCCACTACCTACCTATAATCATATGTTTTCCGTACTTGCAGGAATTTGAATACTTCTATATAATAACCAACTAATACTAAAACTCTTATAAATATTGGTAATACTCAGCTCAAGAAGTAGTATAGATCCACAGTAACATTCATTCAGGTGTAGATGATTCATTTAGCAATCCAGCTTCTTCCTGCTTCCAAAGCCAAAGTTTTTACAGGGCTCAGGCTGACTGAGAATCTTCATACAGCTCTATGCTGTATTTTACTCCAAAATGTTATGTCACTTGAAAAATCCTGCTACAGTCACAGACTTTTTAGGAATAACTAATAATTCACCTGCCATGGTTTTGTAGATCAAGGTTCTCTGTATTATCAACCTGTGTATCACCATCATTACGTCCCTTTGACACCAAATCAGGCTGGGTAAGCCTGAAGACCTGGCCAAATACTTTACTAGGAAAGTAACCACATTAACATGAACCTTTGTTCAGTGGTAATAAAAAGAAGAAACTTATTTCTATATAGATAATTGGTACAAGGCCTTTTAGCTCCCTCTTGAGCCTGTAGTTTTTCCTTGTTGTTCAGTCTGTAGTGAAGGATTTCCCACACATGCTTCCTTTGAATTGTCTCAGAAGAGCAACTACTTCTTTTACTAAAGCACAATAAAAAGGTCTGCCTCTACAATTTAAAATAAAATACCATAAGAGTAAATCAGAAATCTATCCACTTCATCAAGTGTACAAGGTCACATATTTCTCCAAAGATAAACTGCCTTAGGACATCTATAGCTTTCTTCAATACAAGGCAAGATGCACATGAACCCAAAGAAGTAAGCTGTAAATTCTGCAGGGATCAATTAACATTCTGTTCATGATTATCTTCCGTGTTACAAATGCCAAAACAAACCAAAACCAAGCAAGACGAAAAAGACACCAGTGATGGAAGCTAGATCCTACAGTCTGTTTTGCTCTTGTGTCTGGTAGTAAAGGAGAAGAAATATTCACAGAATCAAAGAATTTTGAAGAGACTATCTCTGCTGGTGAGTCTGGTGCTTTCATTTTCCTTATAACTAGAATTTCTCTATACAAATTTTGATTTTAATTTTTATATGTTTTGTGAGGGAAAAAAAAAAATCTACCCATTTCCAGAAAGAATAAACAAACTCTTAATTTCCATCATGCATCCAGAAACTCAATGTCATTCTTTCCCTACACTTCTATTTGTAGACAACAGCAACAGTCAGACAAAACTTACTTGTAGCTAATAAAGTTAAGACAGCATGCTTTTGTACTGCAGAGGAGCTGCCTGCATGTACAGTTTTAAGGTTTAGTAATGTTGTTGAAATGGAGAGGAGAATGTGGAAATTAAAAGGAGAAGAACTACAGAATTAGAAGTTCTTACAGTGAACATGTAGAAGATTTTTTTGCCCTTGATGCACAGAATGGCTGTCTTCTCTCAGGGTGCTAATGCTTGCAATGCATTAAACTATTAGATTTGGAATATGTTTTAAGCAGAGGAAATCTTGGTAAGATTTCCTGACAAAACTGGTGTTGGGTTTTGGTTTTGTTTTTTTTTTTTTCAGTTTCATATATTTCTCCTTGCATATATTTCATATGTAACAGAGCATTATAGTATTTCACATAATTGACATAGAACTATAACATTACATTAAATCAAACAAATACTGGTTCTTGGGTTTGCAGTGCAGCCATACATAGAATATAAATAGGTAATAAATGTAAAATAGCACATTTGAAGACAAAGATATTTTAAAAATTGCTCTTTGGGGCAATTTCTCCCAGCTGATGTTATATGTTTAGTGCTGGGATCTGCCATGTTGGGATTGGGAATATGAGCAGACTCGAGTGTTGTTATAAAAGACTTATTTCATCAATAAAGTCATGTTATATTTTATTTTGTGGGTTTTTTTCCTGTGCCAATGGATTTCTCCACTAAATTGTTACAGTTAAAACAGTTGCATCCAGCAGAACTAAGAATGCTGACACTTTGATACATAATTTAGAAACCTACCTATGTTGCTACAGGGTCCTGATGTGTAGGGTACAGACCTAAAGTTCACTCCTGGAGTTTTTGTTCCGCTTCATATATAGGTCACTAGTTATCACTATAACTGTGCAATAAACAGCCAGCACAAATCACAGGGGTTGCTATAGAAGCTGTAGTCCTGTAGTTTATAGTAGCTATTTACATGCTCTATGGACTCAGTAGAAAAGAACTAAGTAACAGTATTTTTCCCCAAAACATTCATGGTTTGAAAATGTAAATAAAAACAGCTGATGTTTTTAAACTGTTTTTTTTCCTTAACAACCTAATCAAGTGAATGGTTGGGAAATCGCATTTTAATGGGTGATTTTTACAATATGATTTTTTATGGTTGCATAATCTAGAAGCAAAGGCCAGTACACTGGAAAATCTCAAAGCCCTGATATGACGAACCTAAGAGCAGTGTAATTCAAGACACTATCTATAGTTGTAGGACAGAGATCTGCACATCGAGAAAACAGGCTGGCCTAAGATCTAAACCTCTTAGCAGGTAGGTACCTGATTATCGTCTTTAACTTGCCCACTCCTAGAGGGTCAAAGCACACTATACACATAGCTCATTTAGATGTACAGTTAGACACGATGAGCCTGGTCCCAGCTCTTTAACATTTTTCCATATCAAAAACGGTAGGATGGGTACCTTCTAATCATTTTAGAAGAAAACCTGCAAAGGGTAAGACAAAGAGCTTATAAAAATCAGTGTTCTCAAACTATTCCCGATTTAGTCTGGTTTTCAGTTTCATCTTCTATACTTAGCACATCTCTACACAGTCTCAGCTATGGCTCCCTCAGAAAGATGATGACATTCAAGAAAACAGTGATGCTGAAAAATGGCAGTGAAGACATGACTTCTTACTTTGCAGAAATGGTCTCTTCATGAATATCTCAGAAAGACTGGACCTCTGGGGAAAAGGCAAGTAAAACCCCATAATTTCTGTTTGAGCTGCTACTTTCAGGTTGTTCTTTTTTTTAATGAAAAGCTCTACTACAACATAATTTTCTCAGTTCTGCTGAAAGTACACAGACCCAACAACACTAAATTGCTGAGAGAAGAATCTAGCATTTAACTGAAAGATTCTGCTCTCAATTACACCTCCAACAGGAAAAGACAACCTCACAAACTGCTAAAATGATTTTAGAAAATGTTTGCATTGAAAAACAAGTCAGTCCTAATTGCTATAATACACCTAGAGGGCAGCTGAATGCCAGACAGGTGTTGGTGCCATGAAATTATCTTCTCGTAAGTGTGACAATTAACATTCTAAATGCATTTGTCTTGTGCTAATGTTGAGTAAAGAGGCAAAACGGAGCACAGTCCATTACAAACCTGAAGAGAATTTAATACAGGAATAACAGTTTGTAACCAGCTGATATTTAAGATTTGTATTACATAAAGTAGAAGGATATGAGGTTTCAGCTTCTGTTGTCAACACTACAAATAAACATGAATTCATCCTTAATAAGCACCGCAGGAAGTCAACTATGCAATCTTAATGATCCTAGAATCTTTTGCTAAAGTATGCAGTTCATAATCTCAAACAGATTCCAGAATACTGTGTCAATTAGGATATCACGCAGAGCAACAAAAAGGCAATGCCAGCTGGAGGCATTCACTGAACCTCATTGTCAATGCAGCAATAAAAGAAATCCTGTTCTACCAAAATGAAAACAATAAAACAAAGATAAGCTGAATTGGGTCAGGAAGTAAAACAATCCTGAGTTGCCAGCTTCAAATGGCTGAGCATTAAAGATCTTTGGGTAATGAACGAGTTGACAGATTGGGGGTTGTCAAATTGGATGCCACCGCTGGATGTCACTGGTGCGTCAAAGAAAAGCCACTACACATTTATTTATCAGGCTGCACAGTTTGGAAATGGCAGTACTGGGAGCTCAAAATGCTCTCATGATAACACTTTTCTTTAACTCACTTTTCACTTTTATCATCCCTCCAACTTTCAGAAGTTGAAATTGTTCAGTAAACCTCAATGACAAAGAAGGGAAGGAAGAAAATACAATTTTACAGCTAACAACCACTCCACTGCAATTACCCTATTCCATTTTCTTTTGCTTTAAATTAGGTATACCAGGCCTCCAGGAATATCATCTGTTGTATTTAATCTTGTGTCTTCTCAACACAGATTGAAAATTTCCTTATTGTATGTTATCATCTTCATGGTTTAGTACACCATGAATTATACCATCCAAAGAAAATGGGCCATACAATTACCACAAATCTAAATAGCAACTATTTGCAAAAGATGTGTCCTAAAAGCTACATCTGGAAACCACCAAAATTCATGCATTTATGGTTACCTCGCTTCAGAATTCAATCGTGATACCACCTTACTTTCACATACATAGGATGCAGCTATAATGAAAATGGTATCTTTATACTCTTCAGATTATTTCTTTCAGTACAGTGACAAAACTAGAAAGAAGGGAAAAAACAGTCTAGTCATATAAGCACTATAATGAAGCAATCATTTCTCCTGACACAGGCTCTGTAAAGAAGCTAAACCCAGAAACTAGCAAAGCAATGGACACTAGAGACCTGCATGTGGCCTCAGCTCATATGTTGTCAAATATCCTCTCTTCCCAGAATCTTTTTGTAGATTGATAAGCATTAAAAGAAGAGAAACAAAGCATAGGCATTAGGGGTTGTTTTTGACAATGGAACAAGGGTACCAAAGGGATACCTCAGACACTTTGCCATATCATATCAAAACCCCTCACCACTCACATTTTACCATGAAGATCTCTAAAAATATCAATCTAATTCTTAGCAGTGGTCAAAAACGGAACTAGATTTGATAATACTACTAGTCATGCTGCAGCTGGGATGACATGACTTCTAGATAAAAGCAATGGCAGTTTTGTAATCAGTGGTATCTTGTATAGGTGGAAAAAACTAGAGAGTGTTCAGACTTCCCAACTCTTCTTCTGTTCAAAGCAGTAGCAGCAGCCTTCAAAGCTTACTGCAACCCGAGAACGATAATTCTGAGTTCAACTTAACTATGTCATGCAGCTACACCATGTTGAGAGGATAAGGGGTGTTAAGTATGCTAACTCTAATGGGCAGCTTTAAATGAGCTTTCCAAATGTCATGTGTGAACTTACTTTGATGGAAAAAGAAGCCTCACAGTGTCATACATCCAGAGTTGCCACATATAGCCTTCCTAGGGAAGCTACAAAAAGATGATTTCACAATAACCCACATGGAAAAATAAACCTACCTCATGTATTTTTTTTTTTTTCCAGAACATTTGCTCCTACAACTGAAGCAATCCCTCAGCTTTGTGAAGCTCCTCGCTAGGAGCAGACTCTCCTCACACAAACACATGCTGCCACTGGAACCATCTTGCACCAGGGCAGCAAATCTAAGGCTTGATGGCCATCTCCCCAGTCAGCAAACAGAAGGTCACTTCTACAAGAACCATCCAAACTCCTGTATCTACATGGCCAGCGATACATTTGATGCAATGTACCAAACACCCTTGTGAGTAACACTAAAAACCCTTGTGAGTAACACTAAAGAACTATTTTGCACCTGAGCAAACTTTAGCCTTGATAAAGAATAGAAACATCTTGTCAACAGTGGGAAAACACATTGTACAAAACACAAACTTCTCTGACATCACAGTGTTGATGACCCAAGGAGATCTACCCAATGCATTTAAAGATAAGCCATACAACAAAAGCTCATACACTAAATATCTTGAGCTCAACAGGGTTGTTAGTTTTTATGGGCTACATTAAATTCCCAGATAGCTTCTATCAAACACTGCCACTTTCTTGAGGGAATAAATTGCTTTTCTTTCTTGTAGCAACTACTTATCACATCCCTTTTCTGTAAACTCCCAGCCTGCACCACAGGTTACAAATTTTTATTCTCACAGCTAGTCCAACTGATTGAAACACTGAAGATGAACTCAAAAGAACTTTTCTCAGCTTGCATTTAGCCTCTAAGACTGATGTTTCTAATTCAGGAGAACAGAAACTTAATTATGCTGCTCTGTAAGGTCACACTGTGCCCACCTTTATTATCCAGCTGCCACTGTGGCCTATCATACTCTAAAGGAAAAAAAAGCAAAATTTGTGTAATTACAGAGATGAGAAAAAAGACAACTAGGGGTACAGAACATCTTCCACACAAGAAGTGCATAAATCTGTGCTTGTTTCATAAAAGTGACTGATAATGTTAGGAGGCCTATAATCTTTTGAATGAGATACAGAAAATGAAGAGTGATTATTCACTGTATCTTGCAAAATAATCGGGCATTGGACTTTAAAGAAATAGATAATCTTGTCACTGAGTGTTGAGGAAGCCAAAAGTGCAATAGAAATTTAGACTTTTGGTGTTTATGGAAAATGATGGTCCAGATGTGAACTGCAGCTCACAATGTCATCAAATGGCTGCTTGGAGAAAGATGCGCAGGGAGGATCCATGCTGGGTATGCATCCTGTTTCTGGCGATCTTGCCCTGACTTTCCTTGTTAAACCAGTGAAGCTCAACGAGCATCTGTGCTCCTGATGGCCTTCAATCTGAGAAAGAGATTGTAAAGAGGACGTATAGTACCACCTTTCCATTCCTAGAAAGAGGAAAGAATGTGCCATATAACAAACAGAGGCACCCCTTCCCTACATCTAGTTCATACTCTTCTGGGTGTCCATCTCATGGACAACAGGCTACAACCTGAGGCACAATCAGCACCCACAGAAAGATATTACTGAGACTATGGAGACATTTGCTTCTGCTTCCTAATATAGAAAGTGGTAACTCCAATTTCCATAAGCTCTACATTCTTTTGGATTTATGCATTTTCTGCTCCCCCAAGAAGGGAACAGCTATCTTTCACTGCAGCCATGGCAAGGTCACTTATTGCAGATCGGGAAGGGAAAGTTGGCTGCAATCACTGGATGTAAGCACAAGCACTCATTCTTCTCACTTGAGAAACTGAGCTGTTGCTATCAATTACATGTATTTAGCTTTTCCCTGGCAAGTCTAAATGCTTGCATAGAGTAATTACAGCTGCTCCAATGTCCCCAGAAGGAACAAGAGGAAGAAAAAAAAAAAGGTAATTTGATTTTATTGCTTTTCACTTAAGTTTTATGCTTTTAATTACAATAATGTTACAATTAATAATTTAAAAGATATATTTCTTTTTATAAATATCCTTCACCAGTATTTTTTAAACTTAGGCCACAAAACATGGCTTTTTAAAAACTAAAAATCTACTGAATGTCTTGTGGGCTCAGAAAAATAACTTCAGACTCATGATTAAGAATACCAATTGATTTTACACACCATAGTTAATTTATATATATCATGTATAATACATTCACCATAACAAATTAATACAAATGCCTTAAAATATATTCTTCTATACTGTAATATATTTAGCTGTCAATTGACAGCTGAGACTTGGAGATATTACTCTGTAACATTTCTATAAGCACAAACTAAAAATTGCAGCATTTTTATACTCCTTATGTATTCTATATTCTTTTGCAGTTATTGATGCTACGTTTAGCAACAGCAAATCAATTATTAGGAATTATACACAGTAAGTATGTAATAGTATCCCTTTTTGTTAGAAATACTAAATAATTAAAGTAGTCATGTACATTGAAAAAAAGCAGCAATTATTCCTTTAAAAATTAAATCTATGGAATATAACTCAAAAAAACATGTATGATTTTGTAATTTGTTAAGTATGATTCTTTGATATACCAGTGAAGATCAGTTGGGGTTTTTCAGCAGGAAACCAAGTCTCCCAGCTCTGCTGGAGTTCTTTGAAGGAGCCAACAAGAAAGTCAACTCATTTCTTATTAACAGTGGAAAAAAAAATGCTAAGTGTTACTAGGAAAGAAACACGACACACATCAGAAAACGTCAATATCACATTCTACAGACACCTCTTATCCACAGCTTAGGCACTACAAACAGTTCTGTTTTTTTCATTCCCCTTCTCTCCAAAATGCTGTTGGTGGAAATGTAGCGGTGAGAAATGCCACACTGGCACCAGAAGCAATGAGAAGGAACTGGCACTGAGGACCTAAAACCCACGTGATGTGCACTTCGGGTGTTTGGTTCTTGGTGCTTAGACTGAACTCTCGCTGCCGGCAGTGCCCCCTTCAGCCCAGGGACTCGGCTGTCTTTGAGTCAAGACCCAGCTAAGCATAGCCCAGCTGTGCAACCTCTGCTCAGGTTTATTAATGAGAAAAGTTAGGCAACTGTGAAACATTATGCAGCTTAAAATTATGCAATATAAGGGAAGGAAAAGCACAGACAGCAGTGTAATTGTTGAGAAGGTAGAAGACAGTAGCTCAGCAAGTTCAAGAGGAAAACAGTGGTCTAACACCATGAGGTTTTAAAGGTTTAAAGCCCCAAGGTTTAACCCCCCTCAAAACCAAACCAGCCAACCAACCAACCAACCAACCAAACAAAACCCCAAACCAAAACACCCCTACCCCTAAAAAAACCTAAACAAACCCACAAACAAACAAAACAACAAAAAAAAACCCAAACAACCCAACCAAATAAAAAAACCTACACACACACAAAAATCCAAATAACAACCAACCAGCCACACACAACAGGAATTGGAGATGGTAACTCGGCAACACTGAGGGTGATGCAAGGCACACTGGAGGCTCATCATTTCCCAATGTGGCTCCTAGCCACTGTGAAACAGGAGATCACATAGAACATCTTTGCGTGTGGTAACTGGTAGCTTTTTAGGCTTACCTATTGCATATATTAAGCAATATTTTACACTTACTATTCCTAAACTGTGTATATTCCAATTACAGAGTCTCTTGAGGAACAGGGTGCTCATGCAATGTGTCTCAGAGAGTGGCTTAATTTAAAATAAAGATGCATGTGGATCACAAGGTCCACTTTAGTTTCCTCAGACGAAACTCATCTGTGTGCTACCTGCAGCTTTACAGTGAAATAGAAAAATTTGTTGACCAGTATCAAAAGCTCACTCCATGGTAGTAATGTGTGTACTGTGGATCTCACCTCTAATTCTGTAAAGATGTCACATTTTCTCTAATTCCAAAGCAATTGCACAACCATGCAATATCGGTATCTCTCAAATACAATTAACACTCAAGATGGCAACTGTGATTTCAGAATTCCCAAGTAACAAATTTCTGAGGACAGGTAGGATATTGAACGAGTATACTATGCAATCTTTTCCTCTTTTTATACTCTTTATTCACCGTATGTTATTTGAAATTCCTGGAAAGAAAATACTAGGCCAGATGGATCACTTTTTAAATTTTATGCAATTTCTGTTTGCACGCTGATTTTTGCTTATGTGTGTTCTCACTGTTCACAAATGAGTAAATCTCAGATGCATACCCTTTGCACACAAAAAAATTAAGAGTAGGTTTTGCTACCATCCCCTTTCATCTTCCTATTGCAAATCTGAGCTTTTTTGGAGAAGTCTTCTTAGATTTTACTTTGCTTGTAATGTCGCACCTTTACCTTAGCCAGACTTTGCCCCAGTACTGCATCGGTACTATTATATATACACTATAAAAGCTGTTTATATACGGTAAACCTCACAAATGTCAGTGTCAGGCAGTCAAGATAACCAATCCTCTTGGTTTAGCCACAATCGCACTGGAATTCTCCTTCCTGCCAACTCAAAGACTGTCTTCCAGAGACAATTTCCTTTCAATGCAGTATCTTTATACACTCCCCCCGGTCACTCTGTTCTAAAATGACAAAAACAACTGAACTCAAGCTACGCTTCTGTTATTTGCCACAGGCTTAAACTTCTAGCACCATAACCAAACGTTGCCTGTGCAGCAGCATGCTGTCACC
This sequence comes from Chloroceryle aenea, assembly GCA_013399075.1. NCBI lineage: Eukaryota > Metazoa > Chordata > Aves > Coraciiformes > Cerylidae > Chloroceryle > Chloroceryle aenea. The sequence continues at coordinate 714,346 of VWZY01013532.1, read as the reverse complement.
TCTGAAGAGCTCAGTCCTGTTAAAATGCCTCTGACTATGCAGGCTCTCTGGCAAAGGGACAATCATTCTGGGAGCAACAGGGCCACAGCTCCACCAGGGTACTCTGATCACTTCTGTATTAACATAGGAATAAGGACAGCTGCATACAGTGCCTCAAAGAGTGCCCTGTACTGTAAAGCAACAGTAATTATTCTTTGGTTTATTTGAAGGTGTATGTATGCTTTTGATGAGGGGCCTCTCTTCGGTACACATTTTACAGTGAATTTAGCCCTCTATGGACAGTATCTTTCTAAGACAGTGTGTCTTGTCTGTTGGAGGAGGGGGAAAAAAAAGGAAAGAAAGAAAGAAAGAATACTGTTCATTCAGGCAATTTGGCAATTTCAAAGCCATTAAGTAAATCAAATGAAACCTTTTTTACCAGGACATCAGAAGTAATTTCCTCAGCTAAGAGCCCACTCCTTCAGAATTTCAAATCCCTTGTTCCACCTGCAGTCAGTTGTCTCACTACTCAGATGTTTATAAGAAGAAAAAAACCAGGAATTTTCAGTCTTGTGATTATCAAAGAATGACAAATATACTTTTTTGCAATGTATCTTAAGAAGAATGGACATGTGGCACATCCAGCCTCAGTACTGCCTTGACATGTCTGGGCTTGCTCTAATATAATCAGGCCTGAGGGGCAGGTAGAGACATGTCAAGGCAGAGCTGGTCTGGGATAACAGTAAGCTGGGGCCTGCTGGAACAAGACAGAAACTGAGAGAATGTCAACAACTGCCTTATAAGGGAGACGTGGCTGTGTAGCTTTAACCAATCATTAGTGATAATTAGGTGTATGGACAGGGCATGTAGCCCATAGCAATGTAATGGAGCTCATGTACTGATACAGAAATGATATATAAACAGTGTGTGGGCTTGAATAAATGGCTTCACCTTAGATCACATTGATCTATGTTGAAGTCCACTCTGGAATCTCCCGCAATACTTCAGCTCTGAATGAAGACTAGAGGTAAAAACTTCTGTGTTACAAAGGAACCGTTTAAGAAAATAATTAAGGAAAGAAAGCACAAGGGAATAGCAAAGCAGGGATGCCTTCAGTGCTGTAACAGCTCACGATGATGCAGTATCATGTATAACTTGTAGCTCATGTTTTTACAAGCCTGGGCTCTTAAAGCTAGGTTTAAAATCCAAATATGGTCCTTTAAATTAAAATGACTTGCATTTAAACATGACAAGCATCTACATAACCATTGGGAATTGACTAGAATTAGCCTGTCAGCATTTCTGAAAGCTTGATCACTTTGATTTAACTTTTGCTGTTCAGTGGCTAACGTTAAAGGCCCAGGAAAGTTTCTTGCTTCTTTTGGTTGCAACTACTACAACTACAATCTCAGGTACATTGTTCCAACCTTTAAAGGTGACATTCATCTCAGAGACATTCATTATTTCAAGGCTTCTATTTTACATTTAACAGTTCCAGTCTCTCAGTTACTAGTCTCATGCTTTTCAGGGTGGTTTTGGCAATGTTGTTAGATTTGTGTGCAACAGAAAATGAAACTTTAACTCATAATGGTTTTGGTTGTTTTTTGATGGTTTTTGGTTGTTTGTTTTTTTGTGGGTTTTTTTGGTGTTTTTTAAAAAAAATATTTTAACATAAGCTAAAGATTCATTAAAGATAATTTAAGTTCTGTAATATTTTTTCATTCCCTAAAGTTTTACAATAAGAATATGCACAGATTTCTTTTAGAGTGATTTATAACCCATCCAGGCTGGAATTTTGGGAATAATATATTGATGCACTACAAAACTTAAGATCAGATGGGAAGATGCCGTCTCTGAACATCTCTCTGCATACAATCATTTGAGGCTCTGCAGTTTTGGGATGTGGCACTGCTGGACTCAAGCTTAGGCAACCTACACGGGCTAGAGTGTGGAAGATCAGCGAGGGCCTGAAGCACGATGTACACTCTAAGACACGGACAGAGTCTGTCCACACTGCATAACCAGCTTACGTGGGTATACTGCTGTGCAGTGTAGACATGCCCTAAATACTTAATGTCTAAGCACCAACTAATATTCATAAAAAACAGATGGGTTGGAGGAGGCTCCAAATGCCTGGAGCTCCGTTTTGGCTTCATCCTGCTCCTGCATGGAGTATCTGGCAGCTGTACTCTAATGTTTTCATTTGTTTGGAATCGAACTTCTCACTTCTCCTGCCGTACCCATTTCTTTTTTCATATTCTGCTTGTGACTCTGCACGTCTGTAGTTGTCTGTTGTATTGATGAATCCTCACCAATGAATCCGCTTGAATCAGGAAACATGCATTTGGCCTATCAAAATATTTACCAGTGAGTCCAGGGAGATTTTTTTTTTTAGGCAGCACTTTCAATGCTAGATTAATCTGTTACCTTGTTTTATAGTAGGGATTGGTACAGAAATCCTCTTAGTGGTCTTTAAATTTTATTTTACACGTTTTAATATAAAACAAAGGGGTCTTTTTTTTTTGTTTTCTTTTGATATGGCCTCAGAGTTTTAGCTGATGTAGTTAAAAACACTTCTGTAAACTGCTCCAATTTGTGTAACAAAATAATTCAACCCCTAATTACTGTACTCCTAAAACTCAAGAGAATTTTATAGCTCTCATAACTTCTTTAAAAAAAGGTCTAATCAATCTGAGAATACTTCATGAAAAAATAAGATAAAAAGTAAAGGCAAAGTCCCTAAAAAAACTTATGTATGCATGTGTGCATATACATATATCTATACACCCATACTTCAGTACTACAAATCCAGAAGATGAACATAAAACCAGAAGTACTTCACCTATTGTAATTCATTGCTTACTCATTATTTGAAGCCTGATATTAGTCTGATTCACTATCATAAATTAATATTTCTAGTAATGTTTAGTTAGGCATAAATGTTACCACAAAAAGGCCTTTCTGACCACTGCAACTTAGGGTTGCTAGAACTAGCATCAAAAAGGAAATGTTTTAAAGATAAATGCATGCCATAAAAAGTATTGAATTTTCCACTTTTAACTGTGTGGGGTTTTTGTTGTTTTTTTTTTTTTTTTTTTTGGTTTTTTTTTGGTTTTCTTTTTTTTTTTTTTTTGTTTTTTTTTGTTTGTTTGTTTGTTTTTGTTTGTTGTTTTTTTTTTTTTTAACTGGAATGCAGAATAAGTACCATCAACAGGCTGTTATTTACTCCCCAATGTCCCTTAGAACTCCTTTTCAGTCTTCCCAGTCCAGGTACTTCTTTCTCTGACTTAAGAAAAAATTAAGCTGGATCACCTCCTCGTCATATTCCTAATCTCTTATTGTAAGTAAATGCTAGTAACAAGCAGCTCAAAGCTGAAAAGGAATTACATTTCTTTCTCATAAGCTTTTTACAGGCATCATCTGCTTGTACCAAATATGATGTTGCCATTGCAGCCACGACATGGTGCATCACCACTGTGCTTGGCTACACCAGCAGTGCTGATAACCTGAAAATATTACTGAAGGGTCGTGCCCATCTCACTGCCAAGGGGCTTAGATGAAGAGCAGATTATACATTCCACAGAGGTTTCCTGCTCTCAGGTTTCCAGCTCTCATTTTATACCTGCCCAGCTAAGGAGGCCACTAGACCCAAGTTAACTCTCTATAAATCTGGAACTGGTGGTTTGGGTTTTTGTTTTTTTTGGGTTTTTTTTGGTGTTTTTTTGTTTGTGGGTAGGTTTTTTTTTTGTTTGTTTGGTTTGGTTTTTGTGTGTGTGTGTGTGTGTGTTGTTTTGGTTTTTTTTTCCTGAAGAATGCTGAGCAACAAAATTTGGGTCTTCAGAAGCAAGTGGCTAGCCTCACTATACAAACAGTTCAATAAAAGGATGTCTTCACAGAATCATAGAATTGCACGGAATCACAGAATTGTCATGGTTGGAAAAGACCACTAAGATCACTGCATCCAACCACCACCAACAACCAAGCAAAACACCAAAACAAATGAACAAACAGACAAACAACAATCCCAACAAACACAAAGAAACCTCATCAGCCCACTAGAGCATGTCTTCAAGTGCCTCATCTACACATTCTTTTAATACCTCCAGGGATGATGACTCCACCACCTCCTCAAGCAGCCCATTACTCCAGAACTTGACTACTCTTTTAGTAAAGAAATTCTTCCTTGAGTTTAAGAAGTGAACGGTTGTGTTCGAATAAGCTGGGCACGAGGAAAAGATACCATCATAGTTACATTGGACAGAATCTTCAGAAGGTTGAAATTAGCAACTTGAAACAGAAAAAAACTACAAACAGTACTGTTCCCTTTCCGTACAAAGATGTCCTAATTGCTCAGTTTTGAAGGAATGAAACAAGAGTGACTTTACCACTGTCCTGGACTTGCAGCCTCCAGGGGTATCTGTAGCCTATAGAATTTTAAATCTTCTCTGTCTTAGAGGACAGAGGGAGCTTTTTGGTCCCATCTGTTCTGGACTCCAGAACTGTTACAAAGCAAAATACTACAGAGACAGCTCCACCAGATGGTGTTTCTTCCTATTTGTCACTAAATGTGGCTGATGGGCTTTCAGAGGCATGATACGGCAGGTAGGTTCACACAAGCCTCTTCACTGATACATGCCAAATGTCAACAGTCGGGTGAACCTCAACAGAAAAGCCTTAACAAAATATATCCCGTGAGATGGGTTACTGACTTCTACTCAGATTAAATATGAAAAATACTCTAGCTGACAATACAGTCTTAAGGACATTTCTGTCAAACTGCGATTACCATGGCACATTATTACACCACGTGCTTTCCCATTAACCTTGTACTAGGACAGCAACAAGAGAAAGACAGACTTGTCCCTGCTTGTGTTTTAAAATACATGACTCCACAAGGCCTGAGAGCTGTGGGAATTAAATTCAAGTCCAAGAAGATGTGCAAATTTTACACTGACACAACTGTAAGAACTTCAGCAGAGTTACTTCTGGACTGGGCAAATAAAGCTGAGACAGAAAGGTTACCTACAACTTAACTGAAATCTTTGAAGATGTGCTATCCAACTGAAATCTTTGAAGATGTGCTATCCCTAATAAGTTTCCCTCCAGGCTCTGTGCACCTTTAGAGGGGCAGGGATAGAAGGGAAGTGGAAAGGACTCAGTCTCAGTCACTAAACTTGCCATGCTGAACTAAACTGCACTAAACCAAATCACCCGTAACAGCACATTCAGTCTGTATGGGTACTGCACATGTGTATTGAAAATGCACAGAAAGGCCTGACGACAACAATACTGTGTCTGAGAGATGAGGCAGAAGGAGGACACGGTATGATGCCTGTACATGATGTCTTTTCAGGTCTCTGATATGTATAGTAGTAGTAAAAAAAAAAAAAAAGATCAAATAGCAGCAGAATTTACACTCCCAGGCATATGATAAAAGGCAGTGAAATGTGCTGAAGCACCTGATGAGAATAGGGATAGTTGCTAGAAAACAGATTTCACAGAAAACTCTTCAAAAAAGTATTTGATTCAGGGGTTAGTTTGAGAAAAATAAATCTGCTTTGCCTGGAATGAAACTTGTAGCCATCAAGGGAGGAGGATTCTGGAAGAATCTTCCAAAGAACGAGTGGGAGCCAACAACTGTTCTTATAACCTAAATTCTTTCTGAAATTAGTTAAAGAAAACAATGTTTTCAGACAGCAGAAGGCATGTCCTTATTCTGCAGTCCTCTACAGTTGAATAAAACTATTACTAATGAAGCACTAGAAAATACCATGTTCAAAAAAAATTAAATCCAAAGTTAGCAAGTAACAATTTGAATACAGCTGCACTTTATGTTTCTGGGCTTTGATTAGTCTAAGCCCTTACATAGGCACCCACTGTTTTCCAGATCACTCTATCAAACTCCATTCTTACCTGCTATTTGAGTAATTACATTGAGGTGTTCAAGTTTACATCAAGATCAGCTTGTCATTAACAGAAGGTTGGAGGGGCCTAAGGAAATTATTCATATCATAATAAAATGTAATGAAATCATTCTTGAAACAATAATAACAAAAAATTAACCATGAGAATCTGACTGTGCCTCCCCACAGTAAAACTGCCAGATAGGGAACAGAGGAGGCAACAGACAAGTCTGCAAGGTTCAATGACTGGTCTTTCTGTAAAGAATGACAGTGTCCCACGATCAACACAGGAAGCAACCAAGTAGGTGCAGAAGATGTTCTACATTTCAGAGCCATGCATCAATGAGCATTTCTGATTTAAGTCCTTCATGTGTCTGGTCTCATCTCCTGCTTCTCCATGTTGTCTGTACAGCCCACATGCAGCCACAGGACATATTTTGGGCATACATTCATAAGGCACAGACATAAAAAAATCTTATCTCAGAAAAAATTCAGAGAAGGTTCAGCATAATCAAGATTACCTGTTGAATAAAAAAAAAGCTCAATATTTTGTGTTGATGTCTAATATACTGGTGCAAGATAAAGTATATGGAGACAGTAACCTGTCAGAATATCTTCTAGGTTTTGATTTATCTTAATTATAGCAAGTGCACAGAACTACTTAACATCTGAAAATTGATCAAGGTGACCCGCTAAGACACTACAAAGTAGTTAAGTGATGGTTCATGAGCAGGACTTGTTAACTGATTGGTCTACATCTTTTCCTCTTCCAGAAAGTACATTTAGAGATTAATAAAATAACAGTATTTGTAGTTATCCATTTCTCAGACAAACCAACAAATGAAATTTTTCAGTGTTTTCTTTGTTTTTTTTTCCCCCTGGACTCCTTAGACAAAACATTTAATTTGAATTTCAAGTTTGTTTGTTTTTAAATCGACATCAGTTAAATTATACAATCTAAACATAATTTTAAAAGTAAGTTCTGGAGAAGAGGACGTCTGACCATAGTGCATAAATCCCACCCTTCATCCCTTTTTGGGAGAGAAGGAAGAGAATTGCTTTCTGCATATGGAATCAGCTCAAGTTTTATTAACTATACATCAAAAGAAAGTACCAGAACACAAATTGTGATTCTCATGGTATAAAGTCTTAAAGATGTTCAGCATTTTGTTCTAAGCCTCATCATAAATAACTTATAAAAATCATCAGCCTAAATTATTTTTAAGTAGACTGATCAACATTTCATGGATGCTGCATACAGTAAAAATATTTTCAATATAAATGAGCAGGGAAAACATTAAAAGTAATCTTAAAAGTTTAAAACTGAATTTATGCCCAATTATTAAAGTGTTAATTTTTTTTAATTAACCAATTATCATCAAACTTTAATAATTTCTGAACTGTCAAAGAAAAACATCCATATATTTCTATTTTTTAGGTTGTTTTTACCAGATGTAAACACATCTGAAACAAGAAGAAAACCTTACTGGAACACAGGGGAAGATCTTAGCTGAACCAGTTTGCCTCACACTTTCCTACAGTTTGCCTACTTTAAACATGATAGGGACCCTACACCACACCACTCTCAACCCCTAACTATTGAGATTTTCTCATTATGTTTTTGAGGGAACATAGGTCAAACACAACTTGAAGATGAATTGTGGTTTTGTACACTCAGAAGTCACACACAAGAGTGTTATATGGTCTGATTATGTAAGGGACATTAATCTAATCACCTTTCACATCTCCTGGCCATTCTGGAACCATTTGGCATTTCTGGAGTCCCTCAATCCAGTAATGAAGTACAGCACTGGGCACAGCTGTCTGCCAGCTGTGACCACATGGCACATTAACTGAGTTTGCAACTTCCACAACTGGTCTGTGGCTACTAGATGAAAATAATATGACTCAGAAGAACTTCTTTCAAATCAAACTACTCAGCATTCATTTATGAGACAACAGAAATGAGATCAAATCAGCAAAAATATCCAGACTCTGAAATTTAACCTTTACTTTTAAGCTTTCAATTCAGCTTCGCAATCAATCCCTTGTCTCAGTCTACTGCCTCAAAGACATCATCTCTTTTCTCTTAGTTTACTTACTAGTTATTTATGTCATCACAAATAAGCAAATTAGTTATTTACTTATTCCTTGTTCTGTTGGCTTCCATGAACAACCGCACATTAACCCGTGGTTTATACACTCGCACCAGGCACATTCCAACACAGGCATTACCACAGAAATGTCTCTGAATAATTAGGTGCAGTGAGTGGGTTATGTGCAGCCATTGCCAGCTGAGCTCCATGCAGCAAGAAATACTGACAAAGACATACAGAATATTCACAGAAAGACTACTGACATCTTCCAGTGCTGAAGGAAGTAATTAGAATCAAGGATGTGGTTATCATCTGTGCTACAGGAAAGCCTTAAGATTCCCAATGAACACTCAAAATCTACTGTTCTGGGTACAACAAAAGAAAATTGAGTTCCCCAAGCTTTTTTGTTCAAAATAAACAAGATGAATGAACACAGGAAGGAAGTATTGCTATTCCCCCATTAAACATCATGAATTCAGGTAAAACAAGAAGCTTAGCCTTTTTGGTTTATCCTTCAGTGCAACCAACAGCAGAGCTACTTCCTTGTACGTACTCCCCACGATAAAGCTTTGCTCAAGAAAGAACCATCGCACTGCACAGCCACATGGCACCTGCATCAAATGATTCACAGCATCCAGCCACTGGGCAGGCAATGGGTCTAGTTTCACAACTGGTAAATCCCTTACTACCTTACTTGTTGCAGTCTCACTTTGACAGCAGTTCGAGGACCGGTGCTGTTGATTACTCGAGGCAACTGCTTCAACAGAAGTTTTGGCTGAAATTTCATTTAATGTGAGAGGTTGTAGATGCATGCAAAAATCAGGTTAAGGATAAAAGGGCACTAAAATGGGAACTACTGCATTTCATTTTTTTACAGGCTACCCAGAGTTGGTGTGGAGTCTCCTTCTCAGGAGACTTTCAAAACCTGCCTGGATGTGTTCCTGTGCAAACTGATCTTCTTGGCAGGGCGGCTGGACTAGATACCTCCAGAGGTCCCTTCCAACCCCTACCATTCTGTCATTCTGTGATTTTGTAATTTCACCTTTACCTCTGAATAAAACAATTTTCAGTGCTTTTTCTAAGTCTCATCTTTTCTTTCACAGTTTAAAAGAATTTAATAAAAAATTAGCGCAAACCAGTAACATTTATATAGGCTTGAATTGTACATACATCTTTCAGGCCAGGGGAGAAAATAAGTATAGCAAATATAGAAATAAACAGCACACTTATCTTTTTCTCTGGACTCTATTACAAACAGCTAGCAGTATAAGGAAGTCTAAAATTCATGATGAGATGCACAGTAGAAGCAGGAAAACAAAGTCACCTGTGAAGCCTCTGCAGGAACAGCAGAGATACAATAAAAGAGAAAAATTCTTAAAAAAAGAGTCACCTTGAAAAGTACTGAGGCACAGCATTCATCTTCACCACAGGGAACAAAGACAACGCACATTACAGCACTGAAGACACACTGTGGTAGTTAAGAGAATGAAGTTGCTCTGCGAAAGCACATATTTCTGTTTTCAGATTCTATTATCCTCATACCTTCCCTGTTTGAGGAAGTTTTGACACGATCGTCTAAACTCCTATCAGGCTGAAAATGAGAATATATTACAAGCACAGAGAGGAGTGTCATGAAAACACTTTTATGAGCAACTGAAGAGAGAAACCAGTTCAAAAAGAGATTAAACAAATTCCTGGTGGACAGGTTAATCAGTGACTATTAAACACCCACCAGCTGGCTCCAGATCAGGAATTCTCTGAGCAGCTCAAGTCCTGAAAGCAGGGAGGTGGAGCAGTGGAAGCATTTGTTATTCATGACCATTCAAGGCAGGATGCTGGACTATTTCTGGTCCAGTATGGCCTTTCTTATGGCCTTGCATTATGTCACCCAACAACTCTGCACTGTATCCACTTCCATCCAAATTATCCGATGTGATGGGCCACTCCTGGGCCTCTCATGATGCTCCATAGGAAGCAAAGTAACCTAATGTTATCAGTTATCTAAATACTACTAAATGCTTGCTTGGATCAAGTCACTGGAAAAGGTTTTTTACTAGCCACTGGAAAATTATGATTCTCTTTTTTTTTCCTTGACAAAAGACCATTAAAAAAACATCATCATGGTCTGGATGGTTATCAGGCCACCAATGGACTTCTGGTTGCTGTAGCCCAGGCAGGTCTTTCTAGCACAGATACCGAGTAAAAGGGGTTTATATTTTATGCCAGATGGTACTCAACTGTCTGGCGTCTCCTTTCTCTAATGCGTTAGCTCATTACTGATTGTGTTTCAGGTGAAAATTAGTCTGTTTTATTTTTAAATGTGTCTGAAATGGACTTTCAGAGAAACAGATGTTGGGGGGGAGGGAAGAAGGGTGTTTCCATTTTCTTACGATGCAATGCTTGATATAGCTTCACTGTATCTCCTCTGGTGTAAGTATTACAGCCCCCCACACAAGTGTGTGTGTGGGTCTGTTCCAATTTGTACTGATTTATTTTCATCTGACTCCATGTGTGAGTAAGTGTCCATTTACTTTATAAAACATACAATGTCTACAAGGATTTTTCATTACAGAGTCTGTAAGATTATAACAAACTGAACATTAAAAAAAATAAAAATAAATTAAAAAATCCCTCAGAGGCAAACCCCAAAATGATGAAGGTGAACCTGCACTATAATTCTACTACTGAGTGACAGAAGGTAGAAATTCTCTGAAGAAATTCTCACCAATGCCAGGTATAGTAACCTCCTGATTTGGGGCTATAGTCTTGGCTCGTGGCATAACCCAGAAAGTCCTGAAGGGTCTGGCTGCATCCCAGAGGCCTGCGATCACCTGCATATGGACAGCTACACTGCCCAGAGCCTCCAAAGCACCACATACGGCAGCTTCTTCAGCTGCCAGTAACACCGCTGGCACTACCTCCACCTTAAGATCAGAGAAATGAGCAGGTTAAGACCATGGTACACCTCACCTGGCAGTCCTGCCTCTGAGAGTGCCCCAGAGAATCCTTCTGGGATGCTGTAACCCTGCTGCTTCCCCAGAACATCCTGTTCTTCCACAACTTTGGGACGTGGGGACTTCCCACACGGGAGATAGTGCCTTTCTGCCTAACAGCTTTCTCTTCATTGTTCTTCTGCAAATTTGTCTCATTGTTCGGCCCACATGAGAACATTTTGCACTTATACAAGCTGCAGCAGTAATAACCAACAGTTTAGCCATTCCTTACATGAAAAATACATTCTATTGCTTATTCTGAACCTTTTCTCACTAGGAAAAGGAGAACTGGATGAAATCTTCACAAGAAACAGTGACAGTGATTCCTATTCACCTTCTGCACACCCTTCCTAATACTATAGAGTTCTCCTCACCCTGCTCAGACATCTCTTTCTGAGTCTTAAGACACTTACTTTATATCTATGCTATTTCATATGTATTAAAGAGACTGGATATTACACTTCACAATAAAATTTGTCTTGTTTCTTATTTCCTGTGATACCACATCAGGCTGTCCCTTCTCAGCAATACCAAAGAACAAATCAGACTAAGTATGAACAACTGGATTATAGAATATGATACATGACGAATCAAGTACACATTGCTTTTTGGAGCTTGCTTTAGTAAGTAAGCAGATAGACACTGAAAAGCAAGATGAGAATGATTTGCTCCATGCAGGTAAAATTCAGGAGGAAAGTGATACAGGCAACAAGAACCAGAAACTTGGTCACCCAGAAAAATGCACCTACTAAAGTACACCAATAGTCCACTAAAATGATATTTCTTTTTGTAAAATGTAAATATACACCTGCCCTGCTGCTACAAGTCTAAGTCCAAACTGGGGAACCAAACAAATCTGGAGGACTTAACCAATGTACAACTGGAAAAGGCTGAGTTTAGTGCCTTGCATTCAGCAGTGTGATATAGGTCCTGCCCCACCTCTGTAGGTACAGCTGATGCCCTGCTCAAAGAACTAGGGTAAGTCCTGGGCATGGAAAGAGAAGTCTTGACAGGAAGAAATGTCTAGTCAGAGTATTGCTAGTAGAGAAAACTATTGTATTCTCTTGTTTTCCTAGGATCACGAGAGGACACATTAGCATCCACAGAAAATCTGTCTTTACATGGATTTTCTCATAAATTAACTGGTCTCCATTTTGAAGCTGTCATAAGTTGCAGCCACTTGTGCCATTGCCATCAGCTTGAAGAGAGACATTTTAGAAGACTGCCTTTAGTGACCATGATACACAACAGTATCTTTTCATCTCCTTTCCATCAGGATGAGGACCTGTTCTCTTCTCTCGTATTTGGTGAATTAACCAATAAACTACTGTTTCATACAGTACATGTGAAACACTTGGGAGGCCAAAAATAGACTGAATAATAAATTTATCTTTCTGGATTTTTCCATGCTTCTTACCACTAAAATGATTAAGAGAAAATACACAAGAGAGTGTTATACATCACTGGTGTCAAATTAATTAGCTAAGTCTAACTTTTCAGATGGGGAAATAGTTTTCAGAGTAGCTCTGGAGGAAAGAAAGAGAGGAGGGAGAAATATTGTTATCCAGAGTAGAGAATCTGCCTAATATGAGGATGAAGTGCTCAAGCTCAAAGACCAAAATTTCCCAGAGAAAGTGGGGATGAAGTGCCTTGGCTCCATCAGTCATAGGTGGGGTGCTTTGAGGTCTGAAGTTACGATAACGCTACATGACCACTGGAAGACGGAAGCAGAAGATATAGAGCAGGGAGGACAAGCCAGGACTTGAGAGAAAGAAGCAGAGAGAAACTTCAGGAGGAACTGACGTGCTGCTGCTCTTTGGCAACTTAGCTCTGCTGGAGCATATTGCCGTGCCCACAGCAGGCTGTCCCAGCAGGTGAAATGGAATCAATGCATGTATGCCCTGCTGTAACGCACTGAGTGCTTAGGTAGTAAAAGTGATCTAAAATGGGGGGGAGAACCCAACAGGAGTTCACACACCTCTTACTTGCATAAACACCTTGTTCCCCCATTCTCAGGCAATGCACATATTTAGCCACAAAGATGAGTAGTAACTAGTAAGCATTTCTCTAACATTAGGGACGTACATCCTCTTTTCCTCTTCAGATACTTTCCAACTGCAGGCCTCAAATCAGGTACAAGAACAGCAAGAAAAAAAAAAAGAAAGTAGAATATACCTACTTCCATTGTAGGATGAGTATCTGCTAAAAACAAAGCATTTTAACCCAATCAACATCCCATCTGGAAGAGTAGTGGACCTGTTTAACTTCTTCAAGTCAAGTATGAAACCAGTAACAAAACGAAGTATGGAAGTAATTCTACAAATGTAGCTATGACTAATACATGGCCTTTATGGACAGTGTGGTTGCTGAGTTATCTGAAACCTTATCTGTGGGAGCAAATAACCAACATATTGTGCTGATGCTGACACTGCCAGCTTACATAAAACCCCATGAACCCTGGTGCAGGGAAGCACCTGTGTGCTGGGAGAGGATATATTTCTATGTTGTGATTTCTATACATATTCAGCTTCATTTAGAAGCATCTAATTCATAATAATTGTGTAAATATGATTGTTTGGATTGTCTGGTGAAATCACAATTTATATAAATATGATTCTGTATAACCAAATACCTGATCAGCAGCGTAAAATCCCAATCAATACTATCAGTAAACTCACACATTCCCCAATTGTGCTCTTAAAACACTATGAAAGGATGGCAATGGGCCTCACTATGTGCAGATTTTAGATAGCAAAAAGGCTCCTTATGAGAGCTTCAAATCCTGTGTCAACCTAAATAATCCTCCAGACACACCAAACAGATCACCCTTTGGCCAGATATGAGGGAGTCTGGAGAAGCTCTCGCTTTTCCTCTCAAGGGTTCCTCTTCTCCATCACAACCCCTCCTCCTTCTGCATCCTACTGAAAAAGAGAGCAGAAAATCTCGGTGGAAGTTTTTATTGGTTTCACTGCCATTAAGGTATGGGTGAATGCAGCAGAACGGACTCAACTTGAGTCAGTCTAAGAAATGGGTTTCCTAAAAGAAGTAAAAAAAAAAAAAATACTGCTGATACTTCTGTCCCACTTGGCACAAGAAAGCAGTCTGTCAGTTCCCGACTCACAGCCTTTGGCTGTTTCCAGACTGAAACTTCTCCCCAGGGCTGTCTTTGAATTTTCCCATCAAAGAGCACGAGGGAACAGCATGCTCTGCCCCAAGAGGAGGAAAAAGAATGGCCAAATTTCTGGCCGCTCCATAGTCACTCCCTGCAGCTATGAAATCCCACTCATCCCCCGCTAAGAACATTTTCAAAAGGGCCCTATATATACTTTGGTACCGAAAAACTAAGCCTCCCCCACGGAGCATAAGGTAGAATTTGGCACAGGTTGGATACAAGTTACTGAAACGTGTGAAGCACTCTGTGATGACCATCTCTAACATTTATGATCATTATTTTGCCGATCTAACAAGTTAAAAAATTCAATTTATTCAGATGTCGGTGTTTTCCTATATGGAAATATGGCTTATGTTTTCCCAAAGTAATTGCTGGGACATCAAAGTGATCATCTTTACAGTAGCCAGATTTGAACACTTATTAACACAGTTTTTAATTTCTGTTGGTTAATCCAATCAAAATTTGTCTTTCATTTCTAGCACCATTTTCCAGTCAGTAACAACCCGTATGAAGCCTTGTGACACAAAAAAGTCAAACTGCTGGCACCTACCCTATGTCAAGAGCACCAGTGAGACTTCTGGGAGTCTGCTGGGCTTCTCCACATGGAAACAAACAGCCCAAGGATAATCTCATCCCAAAGCAGAGTGCAACGGGAACAGTCCAGTAGCTGATGAATAAGATCATCATTCCTGCCCCCTCTGAAGTAGGGCCCAGGACAGGAGATTGGTTGCTGGTCTGAAGAGGGATGAACACTGTGGTCGGGCTGGATTCCAACACCTGGAGGAAAAACCTGCGTTTGAACACCCCATGCTGAAAGATGTGCAGATTTCTGTGCCATTATCTTAATGTAGTTTATCTGCTTCAAAAACTAAACCTTGAGGAACAGATTTTGCTGTCTATGTCTGTTTTATTTTCTGCCACACTGTTCCACCAGATAACACGCTCTTCGTTCACTAGAGCTGTAGGATCCATGCCTTAAGACACTAAACCAATTTTTAAAATAAGGAATGAGATGTAGTTCAAAATGCTTATCTGAAAAACTAGTTTCACTGACCTACATTAATCAATGAATTTATAGCTTCCAGCTGAAAAGGCAGGTGAATAATTATTTTTATAAAGCAATCTTCAGTGTCACAGGACTTTTTTTAGTAAAAATACTACCAGTAGAAATCCTAAGACACTGGCTCCTCTTACCGGTTGCTCCTAAGAGATTAAAGACCTTGTTTCCAACATACTGAAACACTGCTGTACTGTGAATAATGTATTCAGCAAATGGTATGAAGGAGCTTCAGTTCTCTTGATGCTCAGCTAACTCAAATTCTGGTACTAGAACTGGAATTCTGGTACTATCAATGAGTGATGGTTAACAGAACTCACCTCTGTTTACAGGGAAATGCTAACAGAAACAAATGTGGCTATTCTTCGTTATGGCTGAAAAACTAGAGCTCAGGGAAATGATTTGTTGAGTGAGCAGATATTAGGTACAGATACACGCATACTGATGTATCTTTCTGTTAATAAGCACTGATGAAGCATTCATAGGTTACTTGCTTCGTAAAAAATAGAAAATAATTAAATTACTAGTAACAGTGTGTGACAGTGAGTCATGGGAGAAAACTCTTGTCACCCTGTTATTAATAACTTAGAAGCATGCTCCTGTTAGTAAAGATGCACACTAAAGTATTTCTTTATTGCTAATCTACTATTATGCCACTTTTGGAACAATCCAACTGCATTTAATATGCTTTAATTCCTGATATTATTTCATCTTATTAATATGTGTTAATTCTGCTTTCTCTTTCTAGTAACAAATGAAAACCTATATAGACCAGAACAACAAACCTTTCCTTCTATTTATCATAGAGGCACAACTCAAAAGTATACCAATGTCACTTTACTGCAAGGAGCAAGAATGTATTTGTGTGCATTCAAGTTCACAGAATGCCTAAGCATCAGCTCTCCAAACTTATTTTCTTAAGCACTCACCCCTTCATTATTAACTGTACTGGATGGGTTTGCTCTGCAGCCCAGAGCAAGAACAAAATCAATAAGATCTGGAAGCAGGCATCAATTCTCTGTCTGCAAATGTATTTATTACAAGACAATTTTCTAGATTTGAGTCCAAGCCAGTTAAAATTTGCAAAGTCACAATCTGAGAAAGTCAAGCAATGTAATTGAATCTTTGACATTATCATCAGAAAGAGACTATTCCAACAGGTTATTAATGGAGACTTCTGTCCACACTAAGCTGCTTTTTTTTTTCTACCAATATCCCTTACTAATAAAATGCTTGCAAGATCTTCCCTTCTTAACCCTTTTCTCTGTATAGTACCCTGGATTATATATTGATATTTTAAATAATATAATTACCCATCTATCTGAGGAGATTGAGAAGAGCAACAAAAAATTCTGTTCTTCCTCAAATTACCTATATTAACAGCAAATAGTTGCTGGGCTGCCTTTGTTTTCCTTGCTTTCTATTCAAGCTGTTTTCTCTGTAGTGACTAAAATATTTATACATGCTGCTCTGCAAATCTCAGCCAAAGAGACTAAAGATGGTCCCTCATGAATTTAAGTGGACCTTGGAGACCTCTCTCAAATGCCTTGGAAAAACCTAGCCATTATTTCTTAGAAAAAAAACCCAAACCAGTATTTCCCCTTCTTCACCATATTAGTGTATCTGTTCCCTCATTAAAAGAGGTAATTTAAGTACCTCAGTTTCAAGGGGGAGGGGGGAAATGAGGATGTTGCTGTAAGATTAACATTTGCCAATGTTAATATGAACGTAGCTGTGACTATTTATGATAGTCAAAGAAAGTAAGTAATGTTTATTCACTGATACACCTGGAAATAGTAGCAAAGCACTCAAACATCTCAGCCGTATTTCAGCAAACCGCATATGCTCTGAATTCAGTATTTCCATTCAGAACCCTTAACTGTGTACCTGTGTCATTCTCTCTCACAGAAATAGGTTTCCATTCTTCTACTTAGTTCCTGTGATACATGAAGTTACAAATGAAGTTACTAATTAACAAAATGAGAGGGGGTTAGGATTTTTTTGTTCTGCTGCTACTCTCTTTTTTTTTAATATGTTTTCATGGTTGAAAGCCTGCTCAATCTGCAAATTATGCATTTCAGGTGAAATGGCAGAAGCAGAGAAAATACAATTAATCTTTCATGGCAAATGAAGAATGACTAGCACATTTGCAAGCGGCCACCTATCCTTTTGTTACTACTGTGTGAGCTCTTCACTGATGTCACTGCCATACCCACAGGTCCCCAGCCTGGAGTTCACCCACCCAGAAGTGGGTACTTTTCTTCCCCAGGATTCATCTCACTGTAAGAGCCGATGTGGCTACAGCCAGGGGCACAATGAGCACCTCCCAGACCTGCTCTGTGACTCAGCATCCAACAGGCCTTCCAGGACCTCAGAAACCAGCACCGCCTCTCCCCACCAGCTGCATATATTCCTTGTCCTGGAGACAGGCAGCTTCCCCCAGCACGGGAAGAAAGGGTGACAAGAGGACATATCCCTGGGCAAGAGCAGGCAGGGTGCAGGTTGCCAAAGCACCAGGGCATCGGCTACCCTGCAGGGCTGTGCAACAAGACAACACACTCCCACACCCAACAGTGGGTTCAAAAATGCCACTTCAGCACAATTACTACTTGACATGTTTTCAGTTGAGCAATATTAACAATGCCTGATCTCTGGAACAGCATTTTTCCAGCTAATTATTAAGTAATTAACAGCCAAACATACACTATTCACTAAGGCAGGGGTCCATATGCGTTTCTGTGCAATGTGGCATAAGGATTGATCAGGTGTTATTAGAATTGATTATAAGAACTGTTATAAGAATTGATCAGGTGTTATTAGAAGCCAATGTAAAATAACAATGTAAACTTAAAATAAACAGGCATTTACCAACGAATGGCAGCATCCTGTTGTGGTTGCCTGCAATTCTTACTGGCAATGCCATGCTCCTTCAGACCACAAAACAGCTTTCAGGCTTAGTAAACTAGCTATTTCTCAACACTCTGGGACAATACATTTCTTTGAAAGTAAAGCTACATCTTCAAGTTACTGAACACAGAAACTAAAGCATTTGTGTGTGTTTTCTGAAACATTAAAATCTACAAATGCACAGAATGTTAATGATATATGATTTTTTAAGCATTTATTGTGGTGAAACAATAGGCAGGAATAGTGTAATTCAACTTCTCTTCTAAGTTAGTATCTTTACTGTACACATACATTGGTTAGACAATTTTCTTGAATATATCCTAAATTGTCAAATGTGCAAATGAAAAGGATGTAGAGTGATTTTACTATATATTTATTATTTCCATCCAATTACATAATTAGCAATATCTGTCTCTGCATGTAAAATCTCCAATAGTACATAGTTTTCTGAAGGACAATAAGGACAGGATTGCCTATTTACTGAGTGACAGCCCAGACTTTTATCCAAAATATAACAGTTTGATCATCTTATTTATTTACAGAACAGCCAAGCAGAAGATTCCTGGACTCATTTTCCTGACACACATTTTACTGTAGTTGCAAGCTACTATGTTATAGAAAATGTACAGGGGGAGGGGGGTGGGGGAGTCAATGTGATTTCATTGTCATTATTAGTTAGGACCTCTAATGAAATAGCTCATGTTATTCTATTGATCATCTCGGTGACTGTCCTGCCCCTCCCCACAATGCAGTCATCTACAACAGAAAAAACCTGATCAGAAATGCACATTTAAAAAAAAAAAAATGCAGGATTCAAAAAGTATAACAGTATTTACTATCAGCAACATTTAAACAACCATTTAAAACCAATCAGACCAGCAGAATCCGTGCAGCCGTATCCACCCGAGAATCCTGACTCTGCATTCCAGCACAGCTATCTGAGTCAATGTAACCACACTGCATCATCATAATCCTGCCTCAGCACATTCCCCCTTCTGCACTCAAATCCACTAATCAAAAATACCCCTTTTTTACCTTCGATGGTGAATTCCTGCTTGTCCTTTTGTTCATAATAACTATTCCAAGTTTCTGTCTTTGAAAAATACAAGGATGGTTGCACCAATAAACTTCACAGATCCTCTCCTGCGGCAGAAAGCGAATTTAAAAAAAAAAAAAAAAAAAAGACTTCAAACTGTGACCTCAGAGCAAAGCACAGCCGTTAGCATCCCTCAGCCAACCTTCTGTAGAAAGCAGGTTAGACAGCAGGAAAACTGGCTCTGTACATGGCTGCAATGCTTTCAAATCAAGCATTCTGTGCTGTAAGCTGGGGGATTTATATCGTCTTAAATAGGCCGTCCCACTCAATGCTGCTTGTGTGCATGAAAATATGAAGCATTTCACTGCAGTCACTTTATGCAAGAAAGTACCCCAGTCATCTTTACAATCTCTGTCACTCTGCTCTGTGCTCCGAGACTAAAGAATGAGCACAGCATGCATAATTCATGCATTAAAATCTTCTGTGCACTTCCTGCAGCAACTGCTACATCCAGTAATGGGATATTGATCAGCTCATCACTAAAACAATCAGGGCTGGGCGATTGCTTTGCTGCAACAAACAATATTCCAACCAAAAACGGATGCAGACACAGGCTTTCCTCCTGCAGCGCTCAAGGTAACTCCCACATACATGGCATGGCATTTACATATTGTAGTGTTTCATCTGGACTCTGCATTTCTTTGACCTTCGAAAAATGCTGCATTATCTGTGCTTTTTATCTGAAGTCTGTATTCCCTGCAGCCTGTTTCTCCTTTTAACTCTACACAGCATGAGAAGCAACAATGCTTTCCTAACACTGCATTCAAAACACAGTGAACCTCCAAAATCAAAGAGCAGATACAAGAGCTTTCTACCCCACAAGACATTCTTTGCACCATATACACCTGCTTGTTGTTTGTACCAGGAGATGAAACCACTCTTACTTGAACTAATTTAAAATGCATATATTATATCCTGTCTGACTAGAGATGTACATATGCATCACTCCTGTCTAGCACAATTTACATAATTTGTATCTGTCAGATCAATTAAAACAAGTCATGAAGTTTCTACTTCTTCCCATAGATTTGAACATCTTGCAGCCTTTTCAGCACACCCCCTTTTCGTGCCCCTCCATCATTAAAATAAATCTCACCAACAGTTTACCAGCCCTGTTTTCAACCCCCACCTCCAACAGCCTCTAGGCAACCCCACCCTTTGCCAGCCACATGCTTCTTCCTCCATAGACAGTAAGTACAACTGCCACTGCTTCAGGAGAAAAAAAAAATGAGAGAGGGAAGGCAGACAAAAGGAAAACACTAAAGCCATGACTGAGGTGAAACTCCAAAGCAATATTTAAAAATAAATTAACAAGAGTCTTTGGTTACCCTGGGTTGACAAACAGTGTAGTCATCAGCCTGTGAATGACACAGACCTGTAGTTTCCTGAAATCCTTGGAATTATTCCTTACTCTTGATGCATATTGGGCATGACCTTTTATCATTAAAATAAATCATCATCACTAAAATAAAAGAACTGTTATTGAGGTTTATTTGAAAAGAAATTCAAGAGATTAGTAAGACCTATAATAATTAGTTCTTCCTGGGATCAAAAACAACAAAACAAAAAATCTTGATGCAACTGAAGCATGAACAGAGATGCTCTACGTATTGATGAAAACCAGAATTTGGGGTAAACCATAAATTCTCCTGCAACTCTATGCATTCAGAGTCCTCCCAAGTAAGTTAATGGAAAATTGTCTGGAGAAATCAGGATTTGGCATACAGTCTGGAAACTAGAATGAATAGAGGCATTTTCAGGGGACAATTGGGAAGAAGTTTTGCTCGGTTTCTGTCTCCCAAAAACAATCACTTTTCAGTATATCCAGTATCTACTGTTTTCCCTTACACTAAGGCACACCCATACATTTGTTTCAGTGAACGGGCAAAGGTGTCACCGAGAAATTACCATATGCCTTTCTGGTATATCCTTTTTTAACAGCTATCAGGGCTGGAATATAACAGTAGCTTATCTCTACTTTGTGATACATCAAAACAAAGAGTTTCAGTTGTCAAATTCTTCACCCATGACTGTGCCCTGAATACTGGGTCACAATCACCTCTGACAAGAAAAACTAGAAGTTACAAACCAGATCAGAAAAGATAATGTTGTGAACCTGATTGCTTAATTGATCAGATTTGAATGGGAAGAAACCTCAGAGACATGAGAGATTCATGCACCAGGTCATGCAGTCTCCATGAGCTCGCTCTGCCCTTACTCTCTCATCTGCTCTAAGTGGGAAGTTTACTGGGGAAAAAAGCTCATGTAGACACTGCAGACAAGCTCATCCTACGCTTACTGGTACAGTGGGCATCTGCCACTTCTTGCTATGTTGGGATTTTGCTCCAGATAAAAATGTCTAAATTTAGATAGCTAGCAGTGCATGCCTACACATGAGGAACATGCCCATCCTCTGCCAGAAGACTGTTAGAAGCTGCTCAGCTGTCCAGCTCTTGGTCTATTGCAGTCTATTTAAGAGTGAGTTGAATCATTCCCATCCACACTGACTGTATCAACTAGGTTTCTGTTGATTATGTCTGCAGCGCAGACATGAGAATCACCAACATATAAACCACTCAATTTAGACATCTCGGTCTGTGCCTGTATCCACCCTGCACATGTTTTAACAGTATTTCCCTGATACAGGGCTGCAGACATGGTAATTCTAAGCACACGTACACTTTGACATCTCCTGCTCTCTCTATTCAAGCTATGTTTGAGATTCCATAAAGCCTTTGAGCAATTGCTTAAAACAGATATCATATGTAAATGACATGGCACAAGTACCACTTTGGTCAGTTCTGTCTAGAATATGAATTTTGATCACTGTCTTAGAAAGAAACTGATTTTCTATGTTTTATGAAAACCTAAATTACATACTGAATTCTGATTTTGTATTCCTACTTGAAGTTTGAAATGGAAAACATCGCCATGTGGATGCCACTGGTATTGTAACACATGAGTTAAATAATCTACATATTTTATGGGGAAAAAAAAAAGCGTTCTTAGAATTTCTGCAATCTTTGCCTGGTATTTTGGAATTTGTATGTAATCTGATGGGTTCCTCAAAGGAAGACTAGAAGATTTGGGGAATAAAGAAAGTCTTTCCTCCATCAGAGAACTTCCTAAGAAGCACAGACAATAAAAAGAGAAATTGGTGCCACTTTCTTTGGAAGATCAGAAAGATAAGGAGGCATTTACTATTCAGATGGGTGAAGACTAGAAACTGGGAAAAGCAGCGTTTTGTTGAAGTTACTGGTGGCAGAAAATACAAATATGAGTGTTTACATTAGAGGTACATTTCATTCATTGAGGTACTGCCTACATATTTCACTGCATTACACACGTATCCCAAATCCAACAATCCCTGCTGACAGAACACTAGCCTTCTCTTCACGTTTATTTGTGTTTTTTACCATTCCCTGATTTGCCAGTAATGAAAAAGATGTAATGACAATGCCCCACTCTCCTTGCTTTATTACTTCAGTTCCACACTGCTAATACAAACGATCATATCAGGCATTCACATTCTTACTATGTCGAGGTAGACATCAGAAGCTCACAGGCATAAACACAAAGATTCATCATGAATACCAGTTTCAGTACAATACACACAGCCTCCCAGCTCTCCTGGCACATTACCCTTTCAAAGTAAAAACTTCTGACTTGGAACCTTCTACCCGGTTTGTAATGGGAAAGTGCTCATGGTTTTGGAAGGTTTTAAGATCTGCTCCACAGCGGACTGTCAGGTAGTCTCAATGACAGCGTCCCATTCCTAGCAGAGTATATTCCAAAAGCACAAAGTCATTTAATGCACCCATTTCTTATAGATGTCTGGCAAATCCTCATTTTATTTCAGCAACTAGTTGTTCAAATCCCACTATTTCACGCACCTTCTTCTATTATACTTTTGCTGTTCTCCCTTACTGTAGTCTAACCCCAGCCCTAGTTCACAGAATCATAAAATCATTTAGGTTGGAAAAGACCTTTAAGATCATCCGGTCCAACCATTAACCCTTCACTGCCGAGCCACCACTAAGCCATGTCCCTAATCACCACCCCTCATCATCAACAACTTCCTCTTCTGCTCCTCTTCTACACTGACCAAAAGCTCTGCTCTTTCACATGTTCTCCTTCACTTTTTCTATGTAGAACACTCTTATTCTACCATTTATCACATCCACAATGACTGTTACCTCCTTGACTCAGTTCTCAGATCCTCCTGCCTCTACTTCTTTTTCCACATGCCTAATTCCCCAACAGAAATGTGACAAAACAGCAACTTGATTTCTTCCTTTGCCTTCCCTTCCTTTCCCTACCTTACCTCTGAAACACAGAAAACGCTTGTGCTCAGTCCTACTGTATGTTCCATGCTCCATAGAGCCACAGCCATCTCGCTTTCATTATTTCCTTCAGAAACAACCATTTCCCCATCCATGCCTGCTTTCATTCTCTTCCTATTCACAGGTTTTTCCTTTCACAAAGAAAAAACTCCCTAATGTTTCTCTTAGACTCATGTGCTTCTTCAGCCAGCACTACCAATTCCTGCTTTTTTAAAACTCTAACTGAAACAACTGCATGAAGTTTCTCTCTTTCTTGCTGGCTTTTACCTTTTGCACTCAAAACACAGCAGCTCTTAAAATCTCGAGCATTTGTAGATCTCCAGACCTCGTGAACTGGGCTCATTTTTAATTCTTCCTGTCATGCCAAGAGTCTTTCATGGCTAGGAGTTTTCACTTCTGAAGTTTTGGCTTTCTTGACAGTCTTATCCTGATCTCTCTAACTGTGCTCTGGATGTCATTCAAAGGAACAACTTCATGGTTTCTGCTATGCTCTCTGGAGAATTATTGGTCTTCTTTCCTCTTAAAACTTTGTGCTGGTACAATTTCACCCATTAACACAATGTCAACTATCATCTCTTTGGATATTACACCTGTATTCCAATACTCCAATTGGTATCTTGGCCAATATTGCCGATACTGTGAAGTCAAGCACCACCTTCAACTCAACATAAACAAATTAGGGGTTTTATTACCCTCCTCCACAAACTCATCCTGATAGATCCTTTCTGGATCACTTACAGTGGCACCATCTAGCCCACTATTTAAGGCAGTTGCCTGAATGTTATCTCCAACTTAGATCAACAAATCCAAACCAAGTCTTGCAGAATCTTTTTGTACAATATTGCTCATACATAATCTTCTAAGATGTACTTAAGTAATATCCTTGTCCAGATCCTTATCTCAGGACTAGATAAACACAAAATCTTGTCCTCTGGCCTGAACAAACACAGCAACAAATCAAGAGTGCTGCTGCAAAGACCATTCTTCTGGTGCATCATTCTGTGTGACCTCTCTTGTGCATCTCACCACTCCCTTCTTTGTTACCTCCAATCCAGAGAACTTCATAGCTCCATACTTCATAGTTGTTGAAACTCCACAGTTTCCATAGTTGAAACTCCATGGTTTCAACTTCCATAGACCACTCTCATTATTATTCTCACTTGGTACTGAACAGCCAACTTACAATTACTCTTTTTCATTTGCCTCTTGTTAAATTTTCAGTCAAGTACTTCTGTGCTTCCTCCCATTATACTTCAAGCTTTGGAAGAACTCTCTGCAACACCTGCAAAGTCACTGCATTGCCCTCCTTAAAATCCTTTCTTAAATCTTGTTTGCTATGATAATTACAAAAAAATTGACAGCATGTAGGCTGCTCAGGAAGGCTAAACCACTGTCTAACCCCATGGCTGATTTTCTTTCATTGCTTCTTTGCAATTCCCCACCTGTCTTTGTATTTTATGTTATATTCCACTCATAACTATTTATGAGTATTTCTCACTGGGAGAGGGACAGACTTTTTGTTTGTTCAAAGGGGTCTCTGATTACTGTGGCTTTTCAGTACTACGGTAATCAACAACACCAGAGGGCACAGGAGACTGGGAATCTAACAGGGGATATCTAACAGAACCTAAGGAGTCGGGTAAAACTTGTGCCAGCCCACTGTTCCTACTGAGGNCCAGAGCTGCACACAGTACTTGAGTCATACAAGGCTGACTGAAATCAGGGGTGCCAGTTTGCTCACTTCAGCTAAAAATGTGATTTTGTTCCCCTGTGGACAACTTTGCTGCCAAAACTTCAGCATGCGCCCCTCAAAACAACTGCTTGTTCTGCTTTACTGTTTAAGTGTTTTGAGAGATCAAAGATACTAATTAATTATATGAAAATGCACATAATTGTCCCTACTACATATATTACACTGTATTCTATTATATTGCACAGGTTTAAAATATCTTACTACATATTATGTAGTTATAAAATAAACTAATAAATAAGTATAGTCATTGTTACAATAGACTAGAGACTACTATATATGAGCCCTATTTCGGGTGTAAAAGAGATTCCATATACACTGAGAAAAATGCCCCTCTATATTCACATGCTCTGTACGAATTCTAAGCATTTCTTCTCCTTTCTAAAGGTCTTCAATATGAGGCTGCTGTTACTCAAAACGTCATCTGACTTTTTAAAGAGTAAGCCACACATGGAGCTGCAGAGAGTATTACTTTCATGTTAGGCCTCTGGTTTCAAACAGCAATAAATGCTGTATCCACGATAACACACAGAACTTCCCTCCAAACACTTCCCCACACTTACAGAGTGATTTACTTCAATTCACTGCTGCTTCAAAACTAGCACGGCGTCTATCCCTATACAGAATGTCTGTAATACTGATGAGAAAATTCTGTTCTTTAGGTCTTCTTTTCACCTGGTTTTCTGGTCACATCATTCTCCTTGGGCTGACAGCCCAAGCCCACTACAGCACTGAACCTCTGCATACATTTTGAGCTTATCAAAAAAATCTGTTTGATATCCAATCTTTTCCTATATTCTCCTTACTGCTGTTTTTGCATTCTACTGTGCCTGCTTCCTCTATGATGTTTCTGACCTCTGGATTGATTTTTCTATCCATCATTATTTAAGAACTCTCTTCATTCAGTTTACTGGTCCTCATTCATCACTAACAACAACTTACATCACTGGATAAACAAAGTAAGCTCTTATACTTGACCTAGTAACAAACAATTCCCTGTTGGGTTGCCTGGCTTTAAACCAAGACCTTTCCAACATCCTCATCCAAAGACCCACAGAAATTCAGGGGACCACAGGAATCCACTGAATTATGTATTTTGGTGAAAAGTGGATAAAGGTGAATAACCACTAGATAGAGCAGAAATTCAAGGTGACTGCGTGCACAGAGCATAGCAACAAGTTCATGACTGCCAGATCTTTAAGTGTGCAGTCCAAGCCAGTGAAAGTTTCCAGCTGACTGAAATGCTTTAGCTACAAGCTGTTTACCATACAAACAAAAGACAAACTGCTGCATCCAAAGATCTTGCTGGTATTGCCCTGAAAAGGGCTGGGTCAGAGAGGGGCATTGGGTGAGGGCAGGAGCACAGGCAGACCCTCACCCCTGGGGCACAAGCCTGTGGCCCCTGAACAAGCCACATGGGGCTGGGCTGATTGCACATGAGACAACCATGGGTCAGGATCAGCAGACAAGGCCATTGGAATGATCCTGACAAGATGGGAAGGTATTGAGGCAGGGGCAAACGGACACCAAGGTGCCTGGCCAGACATAAGCACTGCTGAAACACTGCTCAGGAAAGGTCCCAGGCAAGACCAGCCCTAAAGGCAGCTTGTAAAGGAAAGGAGGAGAAGACTTCTCACAGCTTGCCCAGAAATCTGATCCCAGGCTACACAGCTCCACCATTTCAGAGTTGGGTTGAATGCTGGAAGCCAAGTCCTTGGAGGAGATGGAGCTGCAGAGTCTGTTGGTGCACTCAAGATCTTGACATCTGCTAAAAGCAGGAATGAAAAATTCTGAGATTTTCTACAGACTGGCAAGGTGAGAGGAAGGGAGGGAATGCAATAAAAATAAATATATACAAGAGATGTGAGGTTTAGTCTAAAAGCTATGGGAACAAGCTATGCAAAGAGCATGAAATTGAAAAGCTGACCAAAAAAAAACATCTGTGACATCAGCAGAATGGTGAGAGGAAGCCTATTGCGCAGGCAAGGACAAGGGTGGGAGCACAAACTTGGAGAGTCAGGTGTGATAAAACTGGATGGAGGTGAACAAGAGAGACTGGTCCTGCTCTGGCAGGGGGGTTGGACTCGAAGATCTCTAAGGTCCCTTCCAACCCCCGACATCCCGTGATTTGCTTGCTTGGTTTTACTGCATTCCCTGCTAGTTCTGTATGTCACACTACATTTCTAAATGAAGAAAATGTCAGTGTCCTCCCTGATACGGAGCATGGGGTAACATTTGGCTGCATGCAAATCACAGGAAAAAATGAGGTAGGAGGCCAGTATTTCATTTTCATCCTTGTGTCACACATACTTGCCAGTCAGTACCACACAGTGTTTTCAAATGCAGGTCAACTTAGATCAGTAGCTTGCCAATAAAGCAGCAGAGGTGACATAAAATAAGCAGAGAGCCTCCTACTTTCCCACCAGCAACAGCCTGCATTGTCAGTGCAATCATCCTCTGCTACTCACCACCATCACACAGCCCTCTCTCCTCTTTGGCAGAGCATGGCTTTTGATTTTGTCTTCTCCACTTGTTTAGAGTTCTCTGAATCAACATATGCTCCACCACATAACACGCAGTTAGTCCTATCAGAGCAGAGAGAAAATAAACATACAAATACAAGCTGCAAAAGCAGTTGTTTTTAGCTCGTCAACCACTGCCTTTCTCCAAATAAAAACCAAATCAGCCATTCATGTTCCCCAAGGAAGGATCTTCCCCTATAGCAATACCCATCTTCAGGTCCAAGTGCAATCCTATTTTTATTTCTCAGCTCCCTCCACAAACGCATAGGTAATATGAGCAGTGATAAATTTGCATCATAGGTTGTAGGAGAAGGGGACATCAATTAATGGAAGTAGAAAACTCTTCAGTTGTCAGTAAGAATTCACTGGGACCTTAATGGAATCTGTAAATTTCACCACTTTGTGGGAAACCCCAAAACTAAGCCAAACCAGGATTGTCAGTCCCTTCAAATTTGAAATGAGAAGCTCTCTTTCCTCTCTTTTTTTTCTAACCTATACCAATTTAGTCAGGCTACATGACTTTTAAGATTACTCCCTCCTCCCAAACTGTAATCTATATAAACAGCTTCATTTTTCATGTGATTTTTTTTTTTTTCAGCAAAAGGAAGATTTCATCAACATGTAGAGAATGGGGTCTTTCATTGAGTGATGCTGGAACTTGAATCAACAGACTAATGTCTAAAAACCTCTAAACAGATAAAGGAACTGTAGGCAGTACTTCATGAGAAATGCAACATGTAAAGTGAACTACAGAGGATGACAAGCATTAGTAAACACAATGTTACTAAAACCAAATTTCTATAACTGGGACAAAAAAACCCAGTTGCCTTTGCAGAAGCAGGAATTCTATTTGAAGTACCCAAATGAAATCTTGTCATGTAAAGAATATACTGCAGGAGTACTGTCTTAAGCTAACAATTTCACAGATATATAAAACTCTAAGCAATTTAATGTAGCTTAAGTATTTCTGGTCATCATCTAATTCTCTTTTCTATCATAGCTGCAAGACCAAACTGGTTTTCTTAGTCAGATGATGCAATGCCTGAAGGACTGCAAAGTTCTCTTACTGCCGTTGAGACACTCATGTTGCTTCACTGCAGTGTGTATAGTCCTCTGAAAAGTAATCAAACTTCCAGAAAGCTGCTCTTTGAATTACTGACATCTGCAAAAACTAACAGTAGCTCCTTGACAAATACAGGAAATATGTTCCATATAAACTGTAAGAGTAACTGCTGTGCCTTATGTGATAGAACAGCTAAAAGACAGCAAACACTAGCAGCTGCGAATACTGTCTCTTAATAGCTCTCCATCTAACTAGTGATGTAAATAATTGAAAATTAACTGTTTGGGTCTTTGAGGTTATAGAGGTTAGCCCTTATTTATTTGTTTTACTCTCGAAGTATTTACAGGCAACAGAGAGTAGATCTTTGACAGAAAAATGCAAAGCATGTTACAAAGGAAGCTGCAGTGAATAACTGAACCGACATCACCAGTAACCAACCATAACGTGCCTCTGAAGGTAAGCAGCGACAGAAATGAAAAGCACAATCTGTACCAAAATACCAAATATCCAAGCCTCCTAGTTATCCCAAGTGAAGATTTTCACTTCTGCGGAACGAGACGATTTATGGTAGCTTCAATTCACGCTTGTCGGCTATAATGCTTAGGGCTAACAAAAAGTGATGGACTCTTGCTCTGTACAAAGAGCTTGTAGTTGCAAGTGCAGTAGAAGCTAAGGGTACTGACAAACAATGAAACTGTGATCAGATCTAGAAATACAATTGCAAATATACCATCTGTCACTTGAGATGTGACTAAATATGATTGGTACAGCCCACTTGTTCTATAGCAGTTTCATTATATAGAAGGTTCACCAAATTTCACACAAAGTATTCATCTCTTCAAGCATGAGGATGATCTAAAGTGAGAGAACTGCAGGCATACAACTTTAAAAATAAAGAACAAAATTTATCCATTACAGAATGAAATATAAATGGATTTAGTGATCTCAAAGAGGAAAGGGTTAAGTAAATTAATCTCGAACTTAAGAGTGGAATTGGCTACATTTCAACACTTCACCCTGTTTTCAGTGTACTTTCTGCCAAAGAACATGTAAAAGGTTGAGTAATGACCTAAAATAACCTGACAACAAAGGAGAGGAGTCTTCCAGACAATTCAATTATGATGTTACCAGGATATTTGCAGACTACTGATATGTTATCACCTCTTAAAAACTTGGCAGTCTTGTATGATAGAAGCACTGAATTTGCTAGATGTCTCTTACCAGAGTCTTCCTCTCATTTCCTAATACAAAGTAAAATTGCTGATGTGCAAAACAGGGAGTAACAATCCGTGACATTTAAATGACCCATATAAGCTTACAAAACATGGTCAGGATTTGAAAAATGATCTTTTTTAACCTATAGGCTTGAATCCTGACATAGAGCTACAGGTAATTTTTGTTAACTTTGGTAGGACTTCAAGGATATTCAAGTGTAAGGAATGTTTATTTCTTAGTAAGTAGCTAAGCTGATCACAAAGACATACAAATACATCGGCTATCTCCGCAAGAACAGGCTGAGATATCAGTAAATGCCACTGTTGCTTTAAACAAAACAATATGACTGAGGCTACCAATGGGGGGTCATAAAAATATTTGTCTCTGACACCAATCTAAGGCTGGTTTTGCACTAGCAAGCAGTAAATACTGTACTGCATCACAGGCAGTGACTATGCTGTTCTGACAAAAATCTGTGCAAGGGACACCCTGCATGAAGGACAAATACGGTCTGTCAAACTCAAACCCTCTTTAACATGCTTGACAACTGAGCTCACTATCTCCATTTCTAGTTCCTCAGTGATGTATGTGTAATTTGAAGGCCAGTATAATATCCCAGTTTGTATGTTTTCCATAAAAACTATGTGCATGGTATATTTTGGACAGGATGGAGTTGGCTGCTGCCCTGGCACACGGCATCTGGGACTGAAAACATACCCAGATCACAAAACCAGCCTCCTGCTTTTCAGGCCACCAGAGACAACCTGGAAAAAAACCATGCTGCTGCTTCTATGACTTTCTCTGTAGTGCTGCAAAGGTGTCTGGAAAGCACCTACACTATTCATTTTAAAAGAATGTTTTAAAAATCACTCTAGACATATAATGGTACAAATAGCTGGAATATTGCTCTATGGAAGCCTTTGCTCTTCAACCGAACTAGGTCCCTTTCCTGAGTTTTCCTTTAAATGTTCAGACTCCTA
Organism: Chloroceryle aenea; assembly: GCA_013399075.1. Classification (NCBI taxonomy): domain Eukaryota; kingdom Metazoa; phylum Chordata; class Aves; order Coraciiformes; family Cerylidae; genus Chloroceryle; species Chloroceryle aenea. The sequence goes on along the minus strand of VWZY01013532.1, from coordinate 683,270 downwards.
CCATTCTTAGAGAAAAAGATAAAAAATAAATAAAACCTTCACACAGACACAGAATCACACAGAATCCTAGGGGTTGGAAGGGACCTCGAAAGATCATCTAGTCCAACCCCCCCTGC
>VWZY01013532.1:638262-682376 GCA_013399075.1 Chloroceryle aenea | reverse complement strand
AAGATCCAACAGCGCTCCTCTTCTAGTCGGTTTGTCCACCATTTGCATTAAGAAGTTATCATCAATGCACTGGAGGAACCTCCTAGACTGTGAAAGGCTGGCTGTGTGAGTCAACCAGCAGATATCGGGGTAGTTAAAATCTCCCATGAGGACTAGGGACTGAAGTTGTGAGGCTGCTTTCAGCTGCCTGTAGAAGGCCTCATCAACCTCCTCGCCTTGATCAGGAGGTCTGTAGTAGACCCCCACAACTGTATCACCCACACCAGCCTGCCCCTTAATTCTTACCCACAAACTTTCAACTTGTCCCTCATCAGCCCCTGCACAAAACTCAACACATTCTAGTTGCTCTCTCACATAAAGAGCAACTCCACCACCTCGCTTCCCCGCCCTATCTTTCCGAAAAAGCACATAACCGTCCATGGCCACATTCCAGTCATGTGACCTATCCCACCATGTCTCTTGTTGCACCTCCAACTTCTGTGGTTCTCTATTCATTGCCCACTTTGACCTGTGTGTGGTACTACAACACACACTATTTACTTTACATGTGACTCCTGTCACATTCTTCATGTCCTTTCCAGCTTCCCTTCAGCCACAGCATCATGCTTCTCCTCTTGGACACCAATCAGCCCTGCACTGGGAGCAGTGCTGGTACAGAAAGCTAAGGGGTAGGTCTTGTGATGATAACTGTGGCACCCAAGGCAGGCACCCAAGCCTTAGGCTCTATTGGAAGCTGCTGCTAGGAGAAAGGGCGTAAGCTCAACATCACTAGCTGGATGAGAAAAAAAAAAAGAGATGAGTTGTCCTGGGTGCTTGACATCCAGAAGTTTCAATGCATTTCTCCTGAGCTTATTAAAATAAAATTAAAAAAAAAAAAAAGACTAGCAAGAAGCATTTCATAAAAGCAGAACAAGACCTGTCATGGACTGCTTTAGAATTCAAAATTGCCATTGACAGCAATGGACACCTGCAACATCCCCACAAAGGTTCTTCCCAGCATGTTCATCACAATGGAGATCTAAGAATCAACAATGTGTTAAAAAGGATCAATTTCTCTTTAACATTCACCCCTAAGAGCCATAGAAATACTTGCAGAAAAGTAGGGAAACCTTGACACTAAGTCATTGTTATTCTCAAATTCTCCTTTTTATTGACACAGAGACATAGATTCGAGATCCTTAGTTAGGTTCCCAACTTCTCAGTCTCTTCTGCTTTTCTTCCTGGATTTGAAAACAGAGAGATTTTACCTTTTAAAGGGTAATTTTTAAACATCAGCTAACACTGTCTTGTTTTCCTCAACAGAGGCAGTTTTGAAGATTCATTATCTAATCCCATGTGATCAAAACAGTCCACCTCCAAATCACAAAGGATGTCTCTTTACCAGGAATAGTAATAAATGTATTATCAGTAGGCAAGAAAGTAAATAAAGTGCATTAAGATTGCTAAGGTACATTAATGAAATACTGGAACCCAGGCTTCAATTCCTGTATACAGTCAGGTTCACAGGGGAATTTACAGCATAATTGTACTCATTAATAATTATTGGTATAATTCCCTTGTTATGATGATCAAGGAATCTTTAAAATACTCATTTGAAAGAGGTAATATCTGGGCACTGATCCAGGAAAGCACTTGAAAATGCTAATTTTCATCATGAAAATCATCAGCTGGATTTGAACAGGACTGACATGCTTAGGTTAAAATAATCTAGGCTTTGTTAAATCTATAATGGGAAAATCAAGTAGAAGCATTATAAAATTAATGTAAGAAATCCTGTGAGAACTTTGCCTCAGTATTACATTATTATCATATATTCTCCAAGGGGCTACTCTCTTCCAGGGGACTAGCAAGTAAAATGAAGAACTTTTACAGGAACTAATTTGGGGAGGGGGGGGAATCCATTGCAGACCCAAGTGCACCAATATATAACAAATAGCCAGATGTTCACAAAATCTGTATCTGTTATGTAAGGCCACAATTCAGCTGTCTGACCTAAACCCAAACCCTGAACCAGATCTTCCACATCTGATTTTGAGCTACATTTTCTTCTTTACTCACATTCTTCAGTGATCAGTTACACAAGCTCATTAAGAGACAAAGACTAGGGAAACGTATCTGGCTGTTCAGCTGCATTACGTAGAAGAAACACAGGACCACATTTTATTAAATAAGTTGGTGATGTTTGCCTTTGGAATGGGTAGGAGCTGATCACTGTAGTACTGGACAAACAAACTGCCAAGCCTCTGTAATCTTTTTGGAAAAGATCCTGCCTGCATCCAGCTCCGTTATCTTTTATCTTACATGATGCAGAGAGACTGCCTCTAAGGCTGTGAGCTTGTCACAACTTGTCAAGACTCCCAAAAGCTATCTATCCACTTGTTTAAAAGAAGCAGTGCACCTCTTCAGAGCCCCCTATGGAAATTTGTTCTTTTACGACCAAAGACTCTTCAGCACAATGAATTTTTTTTTTTTTTTTTTTTAAGAATAATCATAGTATTCAGCCTGAAATGCAGACAAGGTTTTTTAGATGCATGTATCCTCTCCCCCCCCACCCCAACAGCCAGGAAAACAGTAGTGGTCAAGAAAGAGTGTCTTTGAATTTCTGTAAGAGAATTTAAACTGCATTTCACAGCAGCAGAATGAATTCTGAAGAACCCAGATAAATAGATCTTCAGTATTTTTTGAGAACAATATGAATAATTTGCTGTCCTTTTATTCTACAAACATCTGATCATGCTCTCCTTTTACATTTTTGCTCTTATTTCAGACCAGTATTATCCTCTGTAAAGTATTTAACTTTATGTTTAGAATCCAATAAATTCATCACCAGTATTTGATAATAAAACCTCTGCCCTATGCCTCTCAGTTGGCACCAGCCCTATGCCAGAAAGAGATTTCTCTCTCTAAATGAATTCAGCACAGGAATGAAATGTAAGATGATGAGCTTCATATAAAATCACACTTAAAATGCTCTGTCCACATTGCAGACACTTCTATTACATAACCTACCAAATTCTTAGTGTGGGTTCCTTCCTCTCAGCTCCTCTTTCTGAACACTACATTCTACTCAGCATTCAGGGAGACACCCATTTCCCATCTCTCACACAGAATCACAGAATTACTGAGGCTGGAAAAGACCTCTGAGATTATCAAGTCCAGCCTATGACCCAATACCATGACATCATCTAAATCATGCCACTAAGAGCAGCATCCAGTTTTTTCTTAAACACCTCCAGGGATGGCGACTCTACCACCTCCCTGGGCAGTCCATTCCAGCGTTCTATCACTCCTGTGAGGAAGTGCTGCCTAAGATCCAACGTAAACCCCTCTCGTGCAGGCCATGCCCTCCCATCCTGTCACAAGCTGCCTGTCAGGCCATGCCCTCCCATCCTGTCACAAGCTGCCTGTGAGAAGAGCCCAGCTCCCACCTGACTACAATTTCCTTTCAAGTAGCTGTAGAGAGTGATNAGACCTCTGAGATTATCAAGTCCAGCCTATGACCCAATACCATGACATCATCTAAATCATGCCACTAAGAGCAGCATCCAGTTTTTTCTTAAACACCTCCAGGGATGGCGACTCTACCACCTCCCTGGGCAGTCCATTCCAGCGTTCTATCACTCCTGTGAGGAAGTGCTTCCTAAGATCCAACGTAAACCCCTCTCGTGNTTGTGACCAAAGTGCGAGACCCTGCACTTGGCCTTGTTGAATCTCATACCACTGGCCACAGCCCAGTGACCTAGCCTGTCCAGGTCCCCCTGCAGCTTCTTCTTATCCTCCAGGGTATCAACACTGCTCCCCAACTTGGTATCATACACAAATTTACTAATGGTTGACACTATCTCCTCATCTAGGTCATCGATAAAGATGTTGAAAAGAACTGGGTCCAGTACTGATCCCTGGAGTCACCACTGTTCACTGGACACCAACTGGATATAGCACCATCCACAGCCCCTCTCTGTGCCCAGTCATCCAGCCAGTTTTTAATTCAGCAAAGGGTGTACTTGTCCAATCCATGGGCTGCCAGCTTTTCCAGGAGGATGCTGTGGGAGACTGTGTTGAATGCTTTGCTGAAATCTAGGTAGACCACATCCACGGCCTTCCCCTCATCTACCAGACAGGTCACTCTGTCCTAGAAGGACTCCATCCACTGCACATCAGATAACACAAATTTTTAATTAGCCTTCAGAACTACCTTTATGCTTTGATTATTAGTGTTCCTAAAGTAACGCCAATGGGTTTCAACATTACATCCTTACACCCCTTAATCTCACTCAAATCGTACCACCTCCCTCTGCTTACATGGTGCATGCAAAACAAACAGAAAAAAAGGACATCATATTCAGGAGCCAAGAAACTAGGAAAAGATATACAGGTCATTTTATCAGTTGCCTGTTGCATGACATTTCTACTCTAGCAAATATAGCTGAGCACCAGAAAATACGATTGCAAATATCATTAAGTGTATTAAAACATATTATATTTGAGTTACTGAAAATACAGTGCACTGCAGGTGAAACATAAATGGATTGCCTGACTCATTCAGGCTGAAGGTTAACCCTAGAGGTTTCAGAAACCAAACTGAATAAAAAAGAAAAAAATACAACACCACTGAAGTACATTTCATTAATTATATGCACTTCCACGTAGTTCCAAACCTTGAGGCAAATGCTTAACAAAAAAGAACAAGGTGTCAGTCTAGATTAGAAAGTTTATCTATATGCGATCTGGTGCAGAACTATGTGGAGATACCCAGGTAGCTCTGGAAGCAGCAGCAACAATGCTGTGCCCAGCCTGCTGGGACAGAGCAGTACCTGATGCAGTCACTGCACCGCAATTCTACGTAACAGTCTTCACATCTGTGCTGGTGGCACAAATGTATCAGACACCTGTAACACACCCTGGCATTGCACAGTCTGGCTCCTACAATGCAAACTGCAACTGAACAGACTGGGATAGTAAGAACTGAGCATAGCACAGTTGTTAGGGAAGGCAAGCAACTGATCAGTCAGACACAGGATTTTCCATGTTTTGCGACTATGAGGACATCATATGCCATCCACCAGCTACATCCTGATTTGAGATGTGACTTGAATAACTTCTCTTTACTGAGTTTTCTTCTCCTCCTCTCCTCTCATGGTGCACCAGTTTTGTTTCAAATGAAGGCTACAAAAGAGCTGTGTTGTATTTAAGGAGATCCTCTAACAGAGAAGTCTATCGGATGGGGCTGTTGGAGTGTGCATGCATCCCAAGATCAGGATTTTGGGGTGTGCCACAGATACAGTGTACACATACTACAGGCATCCAGAGCTTAGCTTCATCTACTCCCGTATCCTTTTTAAGAGCAGCAATAGGAGACTAAAGAGAAAAAAGTTTTGATTTCCTTAATGGACAACTTTGTCCTCAACCTTTTCTAAGGTTATGCCCTTAAACACAAAGAAATGCATCTCTCTTATCCTTTCTCGGGGAATAATCATTGACTGTTCTCTGGAATTTTATAAACTGCCTTAGATATAACAAACTGTGGTGATGAATTCAATAAATAATTTCAGTAAAATGTTTCTTTTATTAGTCCTAAATTAATTTTACATAATTCTATTACTATGTCCCTTCCTTTACAGTGTTATTTGAAATATTAAGTGTAACTTTATACACAGATGGTCAACTTGTGTTGACCGTGTTGTAGTTCTCCAGTTGTATTCTCCTTGGAAGTATTTCATCTGCAAAATAAACAGTCGTAATAAACTTATTACTTCATAAAATAAGTAACCCATGTGTCAAAACATTTATCTAAAATGCCTACCTATCTGCATTTTCAAAGGTACTATCTAACCTGTTCCATACTTCATACAACTCAAAAGTTTATTTTTTATTGTATAATGAACAAATGTTTTTCCTGAGTGGCCTATTGTGATCTCTAGCTCTCTTCAATGACTGCTAGTGAAAGTAAACAATACAGACTACTACTATTCAACCTAATTTTCCCAGTGTATCTTTCCTTCCACTTGATAATGCTCAAATTTGCCTGCCTTTTTGCTGCCAAATATTTACCTTTGGGTTTGCTCCTAGGTCACCTTCTTTGCTCTGTTTCTTCACATTTTATTCAAATTATTCCTACTTTTCTTGAAGCTAATTCCTGTTCAGGTATAATACCAGTTTTTCTGTGTCCCACACCTTACCACAAGCCAGCAGCTGAGCCTTTCTGGCATACTGGTGACTCAAGGAGGACAAGAGCAGGCCAGGGGCTGTTGTTCCTCCCCATACTGGGAACCTGCATCTCTATCTGCCTGTCAGAAGCCAAATTTAACAGCACTCTGAAAGGCTGCTTTCTTCACTCAGCCTGCAGAAGACACATTACTTTTGTTTTCCACTTTTCTTTGTTCTAGTTAGTTTGATGCCCAAGGTCATTCAAGGTTTCATAAAAGCAAGACTTCTGAAATAATTTGATGCTTTAAGAAATTATTTATAGTACTGAAATCCTTTTGTCACAATACAGTAAGTAAATATATTGACATTAATGAAAATAAGAATATAAATTACTACCTCTCAGAATAATACCAACAGCTAAGTATTCTAATTCACTGTGACTCCAAACTGAAATCTAATTGGTTTTTGAAATGGTGTTCTGAAGTGACATGCTTACCATCTATCAGTGAGCACTGATGATAATCTGTTCAAAGACCAGACAAAAAAGATTTCTGAAGCTGCAAGTCAGACTACTAACAGAGAACAAAACCAAAAAAAAAAAAAGATTCATACCTAATAATTGTAAAGTATGAAGCAAAACAGTTTTAGCTGTGTTAAGCATAATGTACATGGGCTCTCAATTTCCCACTCATTCTCATCTCAGAGGCATCTTATCTCTAAAACTGCTTAGTTGGTGAGTTCAGTAATTACATTACTTGAAAACTGAAATATGAATGGTGAAATGAAAAAAAAAGTATGTAATGGTTGTCCCGTGACTAACAGATGTAATGAAACATTACGTCCTACACACCTGAGTCCTGCTTCTCTCACACCCTTTACTAAAATAATTTCAGCTTCTCTTCCACCACATGTACTTCCTGACATCTCTTCTGGGCAGGAGACAGCAACTGCTGTGCTTAGCCTGGAGGAATGTATATGTTGATTGCTGCCAAGGAGAATATATAACAGCTTTCCACTCAGTAGGGCACTGATTTGGGTTTTTCCTCTTTACTGAGCCACAGCCATCGTGAAGCCTTTAAGAACTTAATTATCTTCATGACACATGTAAGACTTCCTTCCCATGTTGCAGAAGCCAGATCAGCCATTGAACACCTGATGCAGAGGACTGACAGACAGAAAGTGCTTGCACAGACCTTGTTTCCTTAGGAAACAGTAAAATGTTACACCATTAAAGTTCCATTACATTAGTGGTGCTGGCAACACAAGCTCTATGAAAATGTTGGCAGATTATTAAGTATGTTGAGGCATGTAATGTAAATGACTGGCACAATACAGTTAAGTATGCATTAAAAGTACATCTTAAAATGTATATTTTTAATTTTATACATACCCTACATGCTTTACTTTTCAGATTTAATGTATGTGTATGTAAATACACAAAGTGTGAAATAAAAACACAAAGGTCTTTGAATTATACCGAAGATTTGTTTTGTTTTATAACCGTAAGCCCTCATCAAAATCGAGCCCAACCTAAAAGGGTGACAAGATGCTTCTGATCCTGACATATCTCCAAGGACCAACAGTTTGTGTACAAACTAAGTGGTTACTACCACAGCTCCATCTGAACACAGCCCCAGGACTCTGCTGAAACAAGACAGAGCAGAGCTGGAGCAGTTTGCAAGAGTTCTATTAGTTACTTGGTAATGAGCCTCTTTATGGGATTTTCTTCTTTCTGAAATCTTACCATGAATATAAACAAGCTTTAGTGTTAGTCTGTATTGAAAATAAAGACCAAATTCATATTTTACCCATCCTACTGCTGTCTCTTCCATGTCTTCCCCAGGGGAGGTCTGGCTTTGCCCTGAATCACAAGTCTCTGAAATCCTGCTCTTCAAGACCCAGAGTTGATTAAATATGTTCTTGCTAAAACCCACATGACTGTTCATAGTTATACCCCTGAGGAATTACTAGTCCAGGGTTTTCTTTGAACACTTTGGACAGATAACATTCCTTGTTTGATTCACCTGCCTTCCCGTTGGGGAAAACCTCTGAAAAGCCCTTTGACACCCTTCTGGTCTCTGCACTCCTCATGAGGAATTTTCACATTCCCCTTCCCAGCCTTGCACTGAGAGGTGTCATTCAGAGTTGAGCTACTTGTTTTTCCCATAAAGCCATCCATGGTGTGATTGCTCCTGTCACAATTTCCTAGATGCAGTTTGGCTATTACATGCAAATGCCTCTTATTGAATGAATATACAAAGCTAAATGGAAGCTTCCTGTCAAAACAGGTTGCGATGAAAATTCTGCTCACAGAACTGACACAGACATATTCCCAGCCTGCACAAACATCACTCACTTTGAAAAGTATAATTTTCTGTTGTTCCATAAAACAAGGGGAAGAGAGATCAAGAATACACAGGCTGCAACCCACACCTTAAATATGATCTTCACAACTATTTCTGTGTTAATTGGTTATCAGGCCAGGCTTGATGAGGCTCTGAGCAGTCTGACCCACTTGGAGATGTCCCTGATTATTGCAGGAGGGGTTGGACTAGATGAACTTTAGAGGACCCTTCCAACCCAATATATTCTATGACAGTATTCTACAATTCTAGGCTGAATCTCCTTAACCACCATAAAACAAAACATACACCATTGCTCCAGTTTGCTATTACTTTTTAATTTAAGATTAAATTCTTTATTAATTCTTGTGCAAACAGAAAATTATTTTCATTTAGAAGAGTATTTTCATCTTCAAACTCTGTCATGAAACAGAAGGAGGAACATTTTCAAGATGCAATCTGGTCTGTGGTCATAAAGCAATGTGCTGGCATCTGCTGCCATTTTGTCTTCTCCCTGTGCTGACCTGGTAGAGAAACAAAGTAACTGGTGGGCTTGTCACCATCCCTGGTTCATGCCCGTGATTGCTTACACAGAAAAATTACTCCCTGCTTATACGATTACTGCATTAGGCATTATTTCTCTAGGGTTATGAATGAATGGGCTGGTAGGAACCTATAAGGGGCAGATGTGGTTAAAGGGCTCATACCTGCAGCTGTCTTTTCCTTTAGGCAAGCCTAAGAGAAGAAAATAACTGCTGGTGGGAGGGTCAAGACAGACCCTGCCAAAAATCTTGTTTCTAACGTCAGGTTAATGAGCATTGGATTCCACTGCAACCAATTACGCCAGGAGGAATGAAACGGTGAAAAAGAGAAAAATAAGCCAAGAAAACATGGGGTAATACGGAAAGGAGAATAAAGAACCAAAAAAAATTCCAAGATAAAAATAGAGATAGGAAGCACTTATACCATCTAGATCAGTTTGTATCCTCCCACAGCAGTATACCTGGATCGTCTTGCACAAGTTCATAATTTGAATACCTATTTTTGATAGAGGTCTAGAAATAAATTTAAGTTTCAAAATGAAGTTGTCTCTAGTAAAAACAAGTAGTCCCTGCAGGCCAACACTCCTCATATGCTTCTGCAGAGAAAAGACCACTTCTAACAATATTTCTTTGGACAAGCAGATTTCCTTTCCCACTACTCAGATGAAAACTGTGTCCAGCTCACCAGAAATGCTCTGCAGTTAGGGACTCTGGTGATTGCAGACTCAAATCTGCCAGGAACATCAGATGATCCAGCTAACACAAGTCTCATCTACAGCCACGGAAGCCACCTTTCTGATACATTGAATACTACACAGCTATCTCCTGGGAGAGCAAACAGCCAACCTAGCTGCTGCCAAAGCAGTCTCACTGCTTTCCCATCAGTTGTCAACTGCCAGTTCTTCTCACCAGGAGAAGAGTGCAGAGTAGAGAGCAGATGGCCTCTCTCTTGTCCACATCTGATACACATCCAGAAGCTGAACTCGTAACACCATTATTTAAACCAATATTAGATTTTTCTGTTACGTCAGCAGCAGCACAGTGATTCCTAATCTAATTTGCAGAAATAATCAGTGAAATCTTGATGTTGCTTTGGCATTTGCAATGCTCTGCACTTAAAGGGAGATATGTATAAGTTTTTGAGAAACTTTCAAAAGTTGGAAGAGTAGCCAACATACAACGCATATTAGCCAAATACTTGACAGGACATTATTGAGAATCTCTGAAGCTTATTCTAGACAGAAGAAAATAAAATCACCAAGTCTACTGTAGCCACTAGAATAACTAAGATGGTTATCATCCCGAAGAGGCCAATACAATTAAAATGTACTTTGCTCATGTACAGGCATGAATATATATGTGCGTGTATAGACATGTATGCAGCCGACAGAGAAGAGAGTCAAGGAACAGTGAGCAATGCTGTTGTTTAAATTACCATGATTTAAGATCAGCAGAGCACATGGAGTATAGCAAACTGCTGAGTTACATCTGCAAAATCACATAGGCACTAGTGAATTATTTATAACTCATATTTGGATCAAATCTTTATCCATCTCTCACTTACAAAGTAGTATGTTTGTGGTACCCTTTTTCAATTTTAGAATGGTATTATTTTAAAGGATTAGCATGAAATCTTATTTATAAAATGGAGAGCTGGATCCAAAAAGCTCTGAAGCAAACTCAGCAAGGACCAAGAAAACAGCTGAACGTGCAGTTCTAGTGTGTAGTTTTAGCCATCCCTGAAGAGATAAGCAGACGAATTATATACAAATACATAATTATCCTTAGAATTAGTATGTAAGCTTTGCTTTTGTATTTGGGATAATTAGGACTAGCACATAACATTAGCAAAGTTATTACTAGTATTCTGCATTTAGTTCTTGAATCAACACCTCAAAAGGATGTTTAAGACTAACAAAAATTTCTAAAGAATTTATATAGTGTCACTGATAAAACTCGCCTCAGGCAAGATCTAAAGAAATTCAGCCTATCTGGTTTATCCAAAAGAAAGCTAAGATGAAATAGCATATTCCACAAATACTGTCAGGCAGTACAGATTTCATACTGTCTATAATGTTTTAGTGTTTATTTTTAAACATATTTTAACACAGAGTGAAATTTATCCAGCCTATCATTAAAAAAGTCTCATCTCTTCATCTGGAGTCCCTTTCTAGTTAATGAGCATTTCCAATAGTGAAATATCAACAACTGCAGCATCTTACTGAGATGTCTTCAAAAAAATCCCATGCAGTTCAAATTAACGTCCGTATTGAGGAAAGGTTCTGTGCTTTGCATTGTCCAGGGACTGCTTTTGTGTCTTAAAGTCTATGAATAACTACTGCTTTGCATAATTCTTGGACACGCCAGTAAGCAATTTTTTTTGCAGACTTAAGTCTCTTTTTAATGAAAAACCTACACTGTTCTTGATGTAAAGTGAAAAGTCACACATCCAAGATGTCAAGGGTCCTGCAAGGACCTTTGGAATGCTCTGTTTTCAACCATATGAATCTCTTCTTACTTGTGAAAGCCAGCAACATACAAAAATAAGTGCCTTAATATCCTGCCTTTATTCAAAGAGCTTTTAACAGACCTGCAATGTAAATGCCTGACACAGACTTCTTTTTCTCAAGAAAAAGAAGTGGTATCTGTGACTTGAACCCAGCATCAATACCAGCAGTTAGCTAAACAAACATCTGGATTATCTTCTTCTGCCTGGCCCTGCCTAGGGAGTGCAGAGCACTGACAAGTGAACAAGGGAAATGTTCTGAACATCTGCAAGGATTCCACTCCTAAGCTACAATAAATTATGCTGTTTATGTAAAAAGTTCTTCTGAGCAAAATACTTTAATTTCAATTATTTTGGAGATATGTACACAATCTCAGTTACTACAGTTACTGTGTTTACTCCAATGTTACTGGCTAACATGACTCATCTAGCAGACTTTTTTGCACACCCACAAATAGGTAATGTCTATGCTTGACCCTCAGTATCTGCAGCTGAATTGATACTGATTCTATTCAATGCTTTGCAACAGCGACATATATGCTTCCATATTGTCTCGAGCAAAGGAAAAGGGTTTAATCGCCAGCGGCAGTAGCACTCAGGAGGTGCCTTTCAGTCACATGCCAATCACATTCTAACCTCAAAGCGCGTGCAACACTACCGAGGCACGTTAAGAAACTGCAGTGGTATCCATACCAAAATACTTACGTAGCTGCCAATACAAAATTAAAAACAGGAAGAGATTAATTGCTGAAAACACACAGTGCTACCCACTTCACAGTAAAATAAGCCAAAGACAGAAATATACTTGAATACTAGTTGGACATACCTTGTCTTTACACAATACCTATTGTGTCAACCACCAGAGGAAATAACAACCTTGAAGAAAATTTTTGGAACTGAAAAATGGCAAGATAAATTACCTTGGCTGTTGCAATGTATCAGAGTATCAATCAATAAAACAGTCTCTGTGAATTTGCAGCAGTTTTAATAGACACTACTGTGCATTGTGCCATTGGTTAAAAAAAAAGAGTTTGTTTTCTTTTAAAAACAAAAATCTCAAAAGCACAATTAACCACAGTGTTGGGAAAGCTAATGCATATCTAAAACAGCTCATAGGTGAAGACCTATAGACAATGCTACATATTTACATTTCTGCCAGTTACACTGGCTGCTCTGTGAAGAGGAGCAGACCACTCCAACAATACAGCTCAAGGATAACAATGAAGAGCAGCAAGAGCTGAGGTAGTTCAGTAATTCATCTCTCTTGAGAGGAGTAAGACGCGATTGCACTCTCTGTACTTGCTGGCACAAACTCTTCAACAACAATCTACTATGTGGAAAACAGATTGACCTTTGTACTTTGTTTATGCCTTCACCAAGTGCATCACTCTTAAAATACTTCAGTAATTTGAAAAGAATGCCTCCAATATAAAATGCAGCTGTTCGGTTACAGAAATTAATGTGTAATAGGCAGAATGTATCCTATGAAGGCCTTTCCAGGAAAACGCCACTTGAACTGTTTTAGCTCGTTCAAACATATTCAAATTGAATTCTGCAAGATTGTGAGAAGTATTTAGTCTGAAGCAACAGTGACATCCAAACACAGATCTAACTCTTCCAGTCTTAAGGCGTTGCAACACTTAATTTTAATGGAAGAGACTGTGTTGCATCATAGAAATACAACTACATATGGAAAGCGTTAATTTTGAATGTCTGGATATTTAAGTAGCTTACAGCATACTTCAAAGAGCTTTGTTAGATGAGATGCCACAGTTTATGCAATAATACAACACCATTACTCCTGCTGAATACCCACTGCATGCTATACTTGCGCCTCAACTTTCTTTTCCAATATATCAGAGTCATTGTGCTTGGTCATATGACAGAATAATGTCTCTGAGTCAGACCACGGGAGAGGCACAAAATGAGAACCTTGTGCCACTTGCCTGCAGCCAAACGGTGTCCTAAGTGCTGAGTCCTACCAGAGAGCACTCCTCTGCTGCAGCTCAGCACAGCTCAGCATCATCCCCCGTCCTGAAAAATACACGCACAATGGGCAGATCCTGCACAAGGCTGTCTAATCCCGTAAGGTCAGAGAGTAAAAGGGAGGCTGCACTCTCACATTACAGCTGTGCTGCCCTCCCCCCAGCCTGTCACTTTAATTGACAGGCATTGTCAAAACATGACAATCAGATCTATATGCTTAGCATAGGGCCTACTCCCTCTCCACACCCCAGAAGCTCAGAGAGAGCTGTGCAGGAGACAGGTGGCTTGCTCCAAGTTGCTTCCTTTCCCCAGGGAAAAGTACTGGATGAGGAACTGCACTTAAGACATTACACCAGACCCGCAGGCTTGCGCACAGACCCACAGCAGTACCTGATGGGCTCACAGGCAGGTGTCCTTTCCCAGCAGGAGAATGAGCAATGCTATCTGCGACTGCACTCCTACCTCCAGTCCTCCGTAAGGACCTTTGGCCTTCATTTTGCCTTTTCTTTACAGCCCAAGAATAAAAGTGATAATTCGTCTTTACTGATGGCAGTTAGAAATTAGAAACAGCAGGAGATTGTCTTCATTTTCAATGAAGACAAAGAACATCAGGTATATCCAGCTGTTCCTGGGATCATGAGGTCATTCATACAGAACAATAAGCAGGGGAATGGCCGAGAGTAACAGTATGTGCTATGCCAATTATGGGCTTGTTGGTAAGGAAAGTATGATGACATACATGAAAAATTGAGCATGAGGAAAAGTGCACAAACAGTGGATAAAAAAGCTTTCTCAAATAGAAAAGTTCCACGAGAATGATTTGATAGACCTCATCTTAGATACCAAACAAGTTTGAGGAATGAAAGATCTGTCTCATGAACATTTGTCCCATGAAAGAAAAGATACAATACAGTGCACCTATGCAAGTCTGCTTGCAGCTGTGCACATTGCTACAGGTTTGAGAAGCACATTCTCCTTCCACATTGCCACACAAGGCATTAGCTGCATTAGATCCGGCTGAGAAGCAGCTTTGCTTATACCTGTAAACCAAAGTAAGAGCCTAAGCAGAGTTTCTGTAAGAAGTGGAGCCATCACAGTCTGGTACGATGCTAAGCACACAGAGGAATACGCCATATTCAGAAAGGTGTGAGTGAGTTTGTTGTGGTTTAAGGGTGAACAGACTGAATGGGGGTGCAGGTGGTAACCCCAGGACCCTGAGGAGTCAGAGGGCAGCTGTTATTCCTTCACCTTCCCTGCCACACTCCACACAATGTGACGACAGGGAGTCTGGGGGGGATTTTCCCTCCCGGGCTCTGGGAGCTGTGAGGGCATCTCAGCAGGGCTGGCTGACTGTGTATGAATCCTTGGCCATCCCAGATCTGGTTTCGTACAGAGTTCTGTACCCTTCTNATATCTAAAACAGCTCATAGGTGAAGACCTATAGACAATGCTACATATTTACATTTCTGCCAGTTACACTGGCTGCTCTGTGAAGAGGAGCAGACCACTCCAACAATACAGCTCAAGGATAACAATGAAGAGCAGCAAGAGCTGAGGTAGTTCAGTAATTCATCTCTCTTGAGAGGAGTAAGACGCGATTGCACTCTCTGTACTTGCTGGCACAAACTCTTCAACAACAATCTACTATGTGGAAAACAGATTGACCTTTGTACTTTGTTTATGCCTTCACCAAGTGCATCACTCTTAAAATACTTCAGTAATTTGAAAAGAATGCCTCCAATATAAAATGCAGCTGTTCGGTTACAGAAATTAATGTGTAATAGGCAGAATGTATCCTATGAAGGCCTTTCCAGGAAAACGCCACTTGAACTGTTTTAGCTCGTTCAAACATATTCAAATTGAATTCTGCAAGATTGTGAGAAGTATTTAGTCTGAAGCAACAGTGACATCCAAACACAGATCTAACTCTTCCAGTCTTAAGGCGTTGCAACACTTAATTTTAATGGAAGAGACTGTGTTGCATCATAGAAATACAACTACATATGGAAAGCGTTAATTTTGAATGTCTGGATATTTAAGTAGCTTACAGCATACTTCAAAGAGCTTTGTTAGATGAGATGCCACAGTTTATGCAATAATACAACACCATTACTCCTGCTGAATACCCACTGCATGCTATACTTGCGCCTCAACTTTCTTTTCCAATATATCAGAGTCATTGTGCTTGGTCATATGACAGAATAATGTCTCTGAGTCAGACCACTGGAGAGGCACAAAATGAGAACCTTGTGCCACTTGCCTGCAGCCAAACGGTGTCCTAAGTGCTGAGTCCTACCAGAGAGCACTCCTCTGCTGCAGCTCAGCACAGCTCAGCATCATCCCCCGTCCTGAAAAATACACGCACAATGGGCAGATCCTGCACAAGGCTGTCTAATCCCGTAAGGTCAGAGAGTAAAAGGGAGGCTGCACTCTCACATTACAGCTGTGCTGCCCTCCCCCCAGCCTGTCACTTTAATTGACAGGCATTGTCAAAACATGACAATCAGATCTATATGCTTAGCATAGGGCCTACTCCCTCTCCACACCCCAGAAGCTCAGAGAGAGCTGTGCAGGAGACAGGTGGCTTGCTCCAAGTTGCTTCCTTTCCCCAGGGAAAAGTACTGGATGAGGAACTGCACTTAAGACATTACACCAGACCCGCAGGCTTGCGCACAGACCCACAGCAGTACCTGATGGGCTCACAGGCAGGTGTCCTTTCCCAGCAGGAGAATGAGCAATGCTATCTGCGACTGCACTCCTACCTCCAGTCCTCCGTAAGGACCTTTGGCCTTCATTTTGCCTTTTCTTTACAGCCCAAGAATAAAAGTGATAATTCGTCTTTACTGATGGCAGTTAGAAATTAGAAACAGCAGGAGATTGTCTTCATTTTCAATGAAGACAAAGAACATCAGGTATATCCAGCTGTTCCTGGGATCATGAGGTCATTCATACAGAACAATAAGCAGGGGAATGGCCGAGAGTAACAGTATGTGCTATGCCAATTATGGGCTTGTTGGTAAGGAAAGTATGATGACATACATGAAAAATTGAGCATGAGGAAAAGTGCACAAACAGTGGATAAAAAAGCTTTCTCAAATAGAAAAGTTCCACGAGAATGATTTGATAGACCTCATCTTAGATACCAAACAAGTTTGAGGAATGAAAGATCTGTCTCATGAACATTTGTCCCATGAAAGAAAAGATACAATACAGTGCACCTATGCAAGTCTGCTTGCAGCTGTGCACATTGCTACAGGTTTGAGAAGCACATTCTCCTTCCACATTGCCACACAAGGCATTAGCTGCATTAGATCCGGCTGAGAAGCAGCTTTGCTTATACCTGTAAACCAAAGTAAGAGCCTAAGCAGAGTTTCTGTAAGAAGTGGAGCCATCACAGTCTGGTACGATGCTAAGCACACAGAGGAATACGCCATATTCAGAAAGGTGTGAGTGAGTTTGTTGTGGTTTAAGGGTGAACAGACTGAATGGGGGTGCAGGTGGTAACCCCAGGACCCTGAGGAGTCAGAGGGCAGCTGTTATTCCTTCACCTTCCGTGCAGCACGCCACACAATGTGACGACAGGGAGTCTGGGGGGGATTTTCCCTCCCGGGCTCTGGGAGCTGTGAGGGCATCTCAGCAGGGCTGGCTGACTGTGTATGAATCCATGGCCATCCCAGATCTGGTTTGGTACAGAGTTCTGTATCCTTCTGCCCTTAATATTCCTTTTTTCTGTTTTTATCCTGTAACTCATTAAATTTGCTACAGTCTTAACTGCCAGTCTTGGGTGAGGCATTTTTCTTTTTACTTATTCCCTTTTTTTATCCTCCCCTGGGAGGGAGGGGGGAAGGGGACTAATCCTGCTCTGTGTTTCATGTGGGCTTGTCCTAAGCCTCAAATGGAGACAGAGTTTTATCCCACACATCATCCAAATGGAAACACAGCCACTGACTTCCAGGAATTCTGCTCAAGCAACTGGAATCACAAATAACTATTAAAAACCTACCTTTATGTCTTTGTTACTGTAGAAATGAGCTTTCTAGAATGTAAATAAAAACAGCTGAACAGAAGAGTTAGTGCTCTCCAAAGATGATGTGATACAGCCAGGTTCAAAGACTGAAATCATGTCTACAACATATGTCATTTCACTAACATTTAACAAAAAATACAATATACAAAAAGTCTAACCATACTCCTGCAGGCAGCTAGATGGATTAGAAAACACTATGCCCAGCTGAGCTGGCACTGTTATTTCAGTTGTCCATCCCACCAGACTAGCTTCATCAGAAGTGTGTAATGTTGCTTAATGCAGTGTAACATGACTCCAAAGGTAGCCCAAAAAGTTTGTCCATCTTCATACAGCAAATACAGTCATCCTTGAGCTATGGGCTTTCCTACTGCCCAGCAATATGTATATGCAGAGCCAAGCCAGGAAGGGCTTTAGCCTGCTCTAACCTGATGACCGGGTACCTCCTCCCATGTTTCAAACATATGAACATTGCAGAAACCAACAGGTATTTGCAAAGAGTCAAAGAAAATACAGATTAGGTCCTATGCTTCTGTATTATATATATAAAAAAAATAAATCTTATTTGGTGTGGCTTTCATCCAGCTACAATCTCAGAAGTACAGACCACTCCACATCTGAAATAGGAACCGACAGATAGAAATGTCAGTTCAGAGAAGTATTTGAATCAAAAAACCACCAACACCAAAAACCCTTGACATTAGACCTAATGATAAATGCTGTATTTCAATGTAGCTAAAATGTAAAAATAGTTATGTTGATGAGGTCAAAAGCACAACATTGTTTCTGAGCATTTGTTCAGCATAAATTTCTGAATTAACAATGTCTGTACCAATTCTACCGCTGCACTGGGACTAATTATTTGCTGCCAAGAAGCTCCTATCTTTACATATCATTACTTAAACATGATGATAAACAATTATTTTATAACTGGATGCAAGAACTGAAAAAGTCACCAACCTCTACTAAGATAGACTCTGTCTCAATGCAGATCCAGAGGCTGTATCTAGAATTGAATAAAGAGAAGGTTTAGTTGTCTGCTCAACTCTCCATTTTTCAATTACCAGTTCTGTTAGAATTTGTTATGCATAATTTCATAAAAACCTCTTACAATCAGCCTTTCCCAGATATTTCCTGCAATTCATAAAAGTGAGTTTCCAGTTAAGTCATTTTCTTGCATAAAGACAAATTAATAAAATCCTACCAAAACTAAACTTTAAAAGCAGAGTGACCTTGTGAAGCTTTATTTTTCCTGATTACTTGATATATAAGATGTTATAGATTGCCTTTAAAAATAATCCTGGGTGCACATTTAGCTATTTTTGAAGTCATTAATATCTCATCAGAAAAATTTGATCCTAGAGCTCTCTCCTGCAGTAAATTACACTGAGATGCCTGCTCAGATACACGCTGGTACACCACCACCAAACTCATGCTTTCTCTAACATATTTCATTCTTCCCTTTATAGTACCCCTTCTGATCCCTCTGTATATTTGTCTCCATCCAGCATATTTTGGCACACCCAAAAACCTTTACTCGGCTTTGGCTTTGATTTCTTTTACCCAAACCTACTCCCACAGTTCACAGCTATAGATATGTCAAACTGTCTCCACATCTCCATTACCTCTCGTAACAGCTGGGGTGAAATATGCACTATATATCTGGAATCAATCTGGATTCAAGGTAAGAACTACAGTACACTGGCACTGCTTGCAATTTTTCAAACACTTCCAAGATCTAGTGCAACTCAAACACACCACATAATACAGAGTACTCACTGCAGAAGTTGGCTACGTAAACTAAGATTTCCAGCTCACTCCCATGTTTCTATTGCCTGTTGTAACTGTAGCTTATCACTATTATACAAAGGATTTGTAAAGTTTTTTTAATAGCCCAACAGACAATGATTTAAGTATGTAAATGTGAAGTAAGTAATTTTTTAGATATAGAAGGTCAAATTGCTAATTCCATGGATGACATAGAAGACTCAAGTACTCAGGCGCCAAAGCTATACTGCTTTGGAAATAGCTTACTCAAGGTGTGTTCACTTCTCTGTGCTTTGATTTACTGCAATGCAAAATCTGATCTGTCCTTCAGTGATTTAACAATCGATTACAAGGTTGGAAATGTAGTAGTTTCTCATAATGCTTCATTAAATTGTGTAATTCTGATTCTTCCCATTCACTGCATGCCTATGTAAAGGGACACAACTTTCCTGGAGCACCTATCACCAGAAGTGTAAACAACCCAGTCTTTTCACTCTGCCAAGAAGAAATATGATGACTGTACTTCCAGGCTCATCCCCTCTCCCTTTTAGAAAGAGTCCATATTAAGACAATGGGGTTTAATCCTCCTGCTGCTGATGACCTGGAATAACAAAATACCCCCACACACAGAGTATCTGGAATGGTGCTATTACCAGGGGAAAAAATTAAATACCCAAGAATAGTCTGGGAAACTGCAAATTAAATATGTTTATCCTTGCAAGTTTAAAACAGGCTATAAATCTTTATTGCTTATATAGTTAGCATAGGATTATCATCATTTGTAATTTTTAAACTAATCTGATGAAGAATACAGAATACACACACACACACAGAGGACAAGAGGAAGGGTCCTTCTAGCTTGGTATGGTGACCTGGACAATGTTGAGCACTAGATGCTTATGGAGAGAATGTAGGAAATGAGATAAAGGATTCTTGTTTTGCTGTTCTCTACAAGACTTAAATGAGAGAGGAAAAAAGCCCACCAGTAAAACCAAATGGAGATTAAGTGCAGTCTCAAAATGAAAGACCTCTGTAGGCCTGTAGCCCACAAATAAAAGACAGACCTATAAACGGAGTATTTTTCCCTCTCTTATCCATTTGAAAGAGAATTTGTTGACATCTATTAAAAAAATGAAACTTCCAACAAACCAGGCAAGTACTGGCAGTTTGCATATGCCCAGGCAATACTCAGGCCTAGACTTCAGTGATGTCTTGGGGGGTGTCCTGTCTTGCTCCTGGTGGGGGGCGCATCACACTGCTCAGATGACTCACTACTCAACACCTCCCTGCTTACCACAGGCACAGAGAATGGAGGGAGATGCTTCAGCAGGATTCACTCCTGAGGACAAAATAAGCCATCTTCCACAAGACAACTCTGGGAACCTTCACAATACACTCCTCTTTCATACTTAATCAATGGCACTATGAAGTGTCATCATATTTATCTACCTGTACATGAACTGAGCCTGGACTGGTTTTGTTTTTATTTTACAAGGCCAGACAGTATCACATCAGGTTTTACAAAAATATTTGATTATTTCAGCTCATAACATAATGAAGACAGGCAGACAATTTTTTTTCCAATTTTGCCACTTCTCCCATTCATTCTTGGCTGTATAAGATAATGAAGTAATTTGCTTGAATCTCCCTACACAAAAATTTATAGAAAACCACACAGTATTTTAGATCATCTTTGCAGATCTAAATTAATTTTTCAGCCTCAGTCACAGTGTGAGGCAAGAGAGAGCTGCAACAGAGAAAGATTACTGCTGAACTCAGTAATGCCTAAGCCATCAAGAGTAGCTCTCAGTCTTTCCTAATCAGAAGAACCCATCAGTTCAGCACAAGGCACTGGATGTGCACAGCACTGGCCAAAACAGGGTCATTACAAATTAACTTCCACTCAAAGAAAAGATTTTTTGCAATACTTATTTTATATATATATATGTGAATCCATTATGGAGAAGCCTATGGGAAGATTATATGATTGAAAACATCACCCATGGAAAAGAAACATGAGGAAAATGAGAACTTTATCAAACTGAAAGATGATTCACTTGTTTCTATCAGAAAGATCCTTGTCTATCTATAATCTACTCAGGAATGGCTTCTGGATGAGAATACAGTATGCAGTCCTGCATAAATGCAAAATACAATGCTTTTTGTGCATGTTGAAGAGCTTAGATTTTCCAAGCTCCAAACACACTGAGAACTGTTATCTATCTTGAGATATTAAGCTTCCATTTCAAAATCAATATGTTAGTTTGTCACACTAAAAAAATAACCTTAGAATAAAGCATCAGATGAAGCATTTCTAAAGGTATAAATTGCATTCAGATCTAAGCTCGAAGAACAGTATGGACTGCTGACATTTTTGTAGTAACTTTTGTCAAATCTGTTAGTGATAATTTGCCTCCTTTCCATAAAGCCTTCCTCTGCATTTTCACGTAATCCTCTTAAGTATCAGTTTTCATTTTCCAACGCACATGGCCTTTCCCACAAGTCCTTCACAAAAAAAGAAAACCATGCTTGAAAACTGCAAAAAAGATAATGTAGCTTAGCTCGTTCTGTAGTCTGTTTATAGTTAGAAAGTTCAACCTGATCTTACCACTTATATTAGAAAATGAAGCTAATAAAAAGTTCAAAAGTTACAGTGAACAAGAGGCTGTGTTCAAAAATGTGTAATTCCTATCTTTCTATAAAAGGTACAGAAAATTCCTGGCCTGTCTTAGGCACTACTGAGGAACAGAAGCCAGAGTGAGTAGTCCTTGATGTATACAAACAAGAACACAGTTTCAAAGTGCCAGTCAGAACACAGCTCCAGTCCAACACAGGAGGTATGACCAACACAACAACAGTAGAAAACAGTAAGAGGTTCAGCTTTGTGGCTTGAAAACAGAAACAGAAGAGCGTTTTCTTAAGAAATCTTCCCCTTTTTGTCCTCTTACATTTTGGGTAAGTAATGTCAGAGATATACATGAAATATCAAAGGTGCCATGTGAGAAAGACACGTCAAAAACACACACAAATTCATCTCACATTGCTGGAAAATTATACATTAAATGGTTGGTTTAGATGTTAATTGAATTTTACATCAACTGTCTAACAGTTCCCATCCTTTAAGCAATTTGAAATGCAAGCTTAGAGCTTATTCTTTTTTAATTCTTTTCATTTATGTATATAATTTATTTTCTTTTTTTTACATCTGGATGTCAGGAAGCTGAGCTGCTTTAGCAAATGCTTTCCTCATAGAATAGAAAAAAAAAATTGGAAAATACAGAACACAAATTCTTACTCTGCATGATCTTTCAGGGAATGCTACAGAGGTAACACTGTAAAACCCAAAGTAGGTTTCGCCATCAGACCGAGAACCTGCAAACCCACCAGCACACTCTCTCCATCCAACCTCGTCTCCAGAAGCAGGACAGAGAGGCAGCAGTCTGAAAGTTCTGGGTCTAGAGATAGAACAATCCAACGAAGCACGCCTTGCCCAAACCATCACCCCAAGCTCTGGGCCACCTCCACTCTCCTCCTTTCCCAGCAAAACCCCCTCTGGCGGAGGTTCTCTGACTCCCCAGGAGAAGGAGGTGCAGAGATACAGAGTCCTGGCCTCTCAGAGCACAACATTTCTGTCTGCTCATTCTCACTGCATAGGCAACCACAACAGATGCTAACTCCTAAGTGCCTTTCTCTGCTGCCTGAATTACATTCTTCTAAAATACCATTTTTCCAAGTAATTTACCATACATTAATTTTTCTGTCTGAATTTAGGTTCCTGACTTGAAGGCAATTTATAATGGTAATACACCCACCTCTCATAAGAAGTCCTACAACCTTTTGCAATACTAGCTCCATGGAGGCTGCACATCTTTAAGGGCATTTTCAGAATTTGCTGAGGAACAACGGCAACGTAAAAAGAAACAGAAAAAACTACACTTACAGCTGCCACCACCGTGGCAATTTTAAAATTGCTTTGGTTAATCACATCAACATCTCATCTACTATCTGCAGGCTGTTTTATTAGATACAGAGGTCTGCAAAGAGGGGGAACTAGATCCATAAGCAGTGGAGACCCAAGTTCTTGCCTTTCTACAGGCAAGTCAATCACCAACCCAGGCTGTAAACTAGGCAACTTAACCATGCAAGTAAGAACACTATCATACAATCACAGAATTGAAGAATACCAGGTTGGAAGGGACCTCAAGGATCAACCTTTCAAGGTTAAAAAAAACCCAACAAACTATATATATATACATATATATATAGTTTAAATGTGATGTCCCAGCACCCTGTCAAACTGAGTCTTAAAGCTATCCAATGTAGGGGAATCCAACACTTCCCTTGGGAGATTATTCCAATGTCTGATTATTCTCATGGTGAAAAACTTTCTTCTGCAGTCCAACCTGAATCTACCCAGGAGTAACCTGTACCCATTACCCCTTGTCTTTTCCAGGAGACTCCCTCTAAAATAGAGTCTCCATCTTCTTGGTGGCTACCTTTTATGTACTGGTACATAATACATTTAGAAGTGTTTAGTCTAAATTATAAGATTAGCGTAGGTCTGATCCTGGGCCTGTCCTTATCTCATCCCTATTAACACAAGCGTCGTTAACATACATGTACTTGAAGTAAGTTTGCAGTCAATACCAAGCTTGGTGGAGTTGTCAGTAAGCTGGAGGCCATGGCTGCTGTTCAGGGAAAACTGTGGGCTGACAGGAACTTATATTAAGCTCAAGAAAGCCAAATGCAAAGTCCTGCACCTGGAATGTGATTAACTCTAAGTGGCACTACAGGCTGGGGGTCAACTGCCTAACCTGGTAGCGTTGTGAACACTAAGAATTCTGCTAAAAGCTTCTGTAACGCTTGTTACCCATTTATTCTGGATTTAACTCAAGGCTGGAGCTGGAGACACCACTCTCCCAAGAAAACTTAGAATTACTAGTTATGCATTCATACTGGAGGTGCATCACAAAGCACAGAGATAGGTATGGCTCCTGTCCTAGAAATTACAAAGGCTCTTATCCTGAAAAGATTTACATATAAGGCACTCTATTCACGCAAGTAATCCTGCAGGACTGGATCTTATTTAGTCTTTCTTCAGAATCTATGTGAGCAGCACATAGATAATGCCTCCACTTCCAATAGCAAGTCATTCACTTTACATCGTTGTTCTAGCATTGATGGAGCTGTAGCATTGCTAAGAGGATTTACAATATATTAAAATAATTATTACAATAACATACACAATTTGCATCTGAACAGTATATTGTCTAGTCCAAGAAATACAGTAGATCATCTCCGTGTATTAGGAAATCTCTAATTTACCACTATCAGGCAATGATGTAACCCAACAGAGTATGAAATTCTGTTCAAAACCTCCTTCATAAACCATTCTTTATGTGAGAGAGAAATTGATTCTGGAAAGGCCAAAAAGACCTGCTTGTGGCAAGCTACGTATACCTATGAATTTCTGCTATATTAAAAAAAAAAAGGTTAAGAAAAGAAAGAACAAAGATGCTTGCTGTTTGATAAAGATACAAAGAAAAACTTTCCTTTTTGATTAAACCACACTCTGCTCTAAAAAATCTTCATATCGGTTTTGCTAGTGGTGTTATGGGAACAATGGGAACGACTGACAAACTTCAGCTATGTCAGTCACTATCTTACCACACATCCTAGACCACCAGAAAACATAAAAAGTCTCTTTGTAACTGCCTGCATGTGGGAGATGTAGTATTCCAGCAAATGTGTCAGCCAGGAACAGGCTGGTTAGTAACACTCTAAATTTCAAGACCCCTCATTGATACATTACTGTAATGCTGAACAAATGTAAACAAACCCCAAGAAAAGTATCTATTCCATAGCTACCCTCACCACTTGCATACCATTTAGTGACAGCTAGGCAATTAAATAAGCTTCTCTGGAAAGATAGGTATATTTAAATGGAAACTAATATTTTGAAGGAATTAGAAAATTTTATTCCACACTCAGTATCAAGAAGTCCCCTCTATGCCATTCATTGCTAAGTGATTTTTTTCAGGCTCTGACTTTAAAGATGCACAAATGTCAGTAAACTGCCTGTTCACTAATGGACAAAACTAGATCATTAGTTACTGGATTTCAGTGATCCAGGCAGCATGTGTGGACAGCACATAGATTTTGCCTACACACTGTAGTTTTGAGCTTTAGATTTTGTGAGGTGTCCCTGTTCTAGCTATATCTAGGATTGTTCCCAACCCCAAATAACTCAGACGTGTGTGAATTAACAGATTTCGTTTCCATAAGCAGTAATAACCAGACAAGCGAGACCACCCTGTATGCTAGATTATTCTAAGCATACATTAACAAAGAATTAGGTGGTATTTCAGTGAGGTACCAGTATTGCGGCTCAGGGTGGTATTCCCAGTACTCATTAGAAAGTACCAGAGCAATTGTTAGATTAGTTAAGGCTTTATATGGAAAGTGATTTCCTATTTCAGATAAAACATGTCATGAAGTAGAAAAAAAACAATCAAAAGTTTACTGACTCGCTAATTCTCAGGTATCTCTGCACTACTATATTTGCTCAGAAAGATAATTTGACAGTGTGAAAAAAAAAAAAAGGCCACAGTAGAAGCATTTGCCCAAACAAAAAGCATATAATCAAAAATGTTTGCTGGATTAGGCCAAGCCCCGACAATTTATCAAGTACCTCCAAGTTTAGGTTTGTCAAAGACCCGTAAAATATTTCTGTTAGCAAAAGAAAGAAATCATTGTCTACCCTCGAGAGTAATGTTAGCAAAGTATATTCAGCCCTCTCAAGCAGAGTTATGAAAAACACCGGTCACCTCTGGACATGGAGACCTTCAATCTGTCACTGTAGAATTTGATAAAAGTGTTCCAAGAACTGCCAAAAGGTTCAGATTTAATTATAAGTGGAATCAACAGAAAGAAAGATTGCAGAAAATTACAAGGTCTACATCATTTAAGCTTTCTGATTACTGACTTCTGGGCTTCAGAGGCATCCTGCATTATCTTCTAAACTCTAATTCATCTGGTCTAGAAAGAGTAATTCATTTCTACTCGAGAGAACATAAAACTGTCACCACTTCAAAGTATGTTCCACAGTCCTGGATTTACTGGGGAGAGTGAGGAGTCGCATGTGCCCTTGCTTCTATCATGCAGAACACCAATTAAACGAATGATGTGATTCTTCATTATTGGATTTGCAGCTAGTCAGTGCATGTTCAAGGACTAAAATCAGATCTGGATTTAGTTCTACTTATGAAATAAAAAAGCATGTTGTATCTGCTCCTAGAGAGCAACCAAACAATTTTAAGTCATGCCTTGGATATAAATGGGAGTAGGATTGCCTTAAACTTTCTGCCAGATAGAAGGATGGTAAATAACTTGTTTAATCTGAGAACACAAACTGGAAGAAGAAAATAAAAATCACTGATAATTCTGCAATCCTCAAGACACTCTTTCTCTTCCTCTGACAAAAACATATGGGATATTCAAAATACCACTACCACAAGTATCAAGACTCAGGAGTAGACATAATACTGTTTAAATGGTATTCAAGACGATAACTTCAAAACAAGGATAAAGTATCCCACTATCAATAAGGGCTCGGGGAGGGNGAGGTCCTGTTTACAAAGGCCTGGAGTGAAAGGATGAGGGGTAATGGTTTTAAATTAGAAAGGAGGGGATTTAGATTAGAAATAAGGAGGAATTTCTTTACCAGGAGAGTGGTGGAACACTGGAACAGGTTGCCCAGGGAGGTGGTTCAGACCCCATCCCTGAAGACATTCAAGGTGGGGCTTGACAAAGCTCTGAACAACCTGCTCTAGTTGAGGATGTCCCTGCTCTCAGCAGGGTGTTGGACTAGGTGACCTCTAGAGGTCCCTTCCAACCCAGACATTTCTATGTTTCTGAGTATTGGCCTTTATTTACTGTATATGGCACTGAACAGAAATTCTCAAACCATGATAAAGACACTTCATTTTTATTTGAGAAATACTGTTAAGACATTTATCATCTTTATTAAGAAAAAGTACCTGTAAAAAATGGACAGGAAAAATGTATACTTCTAGCTGTACTAGAAAGTAAATAACCTTTTTTTATATCTGACTTGAATTTCCACATTGCTTAACAATTCAACTGTGCATAGTAAAACAGAAAATACTTGGCAAATTTTTCTTTGCAGTTATTTAAGTGGCTGTAAAACAACCTAAGTTGCTGCATGAGTAGACAACTGAAGAAGCTTTACCTACATGTGTCCCTCAAGTTCACCTGCCTGCACTGCCTCAGTAAGAAACCCAGCTCCTTCCCCTGCCCTGCAGGATCACACATCATCCATCCTATGGCACCTGCTTGCTCATCTTCACACTCTGTAAATTGCCCTCCACTTAGACCATCCCCATAACCTGCCATGGATCTTGCTTAAAGACTTTGACAAAGTTTAGCCAGGTCTACAGATATGCATGCTCCCAGCAGAAGAGGTAACCACAAGGGTAACCCTCCTCCTTACCAGGGTCAGCTGTGGTCATTTTGGAAAATTCCAGCCCTTTCTCAAGTTTGAATTAGAAATTGCACAAAAGGCTCAAAAGTTACCAAAGAAACACCAGTGAGCACACAGTGCAATGGCCAAGTCTCATTTCCTTAAAAACATACTAAATAATATATACAAAACCACTTTTTTTTCCATTAAATATTTGTCTAGAAAACTAGGCACTAATGAAAGCCTTAGCATGTCACAGGATGTCTTTGCCATGTTCCTATTGCAAAGCTCACATTTGTATAGAGCTAGGGTGGATCAGCTTCTTTGAGTTAATAAGGCAAATTTACCACTTGGTTTTTTTCCACTTTTCTGAAATTAATGAAAATATTTTTAATGTAAAAATTAGTCCATTGAGAGCTGAACTAAAGCACTGATTCTTGTCACATGGACTACCATCTTGAAATGTCAGATGTTCATCCTAGGTAAAATACTGATCACTTGAGTTGGATTCAATCTGAATTAAAATGAAAACCGTTTCTCTTCCATTACACGCTCCTTGATCACACTACTCTTCCACAGAGACATTTTTTGATGTTAAAAAGAAACACAAAGCAAAGAAAGTTTCCTTTAAGTCTGAAATGTCAAGTATAAACACATCCTTTCTTTCATTACTGACCAGCTTCTGAGATACCAGCTTATATTCCATGTTGAATGATTTAATGATTTTATCTTGGTGCCTATCCATTGTCTCCTCTGTAAAACCAGTATGTCCCATTGCATGCGGTTTGGCAGAATCAGCATCCCAGCACAGAAAATGCTAACTTTGTTTACCACAGCATCCCTAACAGTTCATTTCCTCATTTTTCTTTTAAGCCTCCTTCCTGGGCTTAAAACCTTTAAGTTAGAAGAATCCTATCCATGTATTAGGCATGCAGCCAGATCAGACCTACACAGTACTCTGACTTCTTGGATCCATTAGAGGTTATGTTATACTACCAGGGAGTCATCTTCCTTCCAAAGCAATACAGTAAAAGCATCAAGATATGTATCTCAATGTGATCATATATAGATGTGGATTTATGCTTAGCTTCCTAATAAAAACATAAGCTCTAGAATAACACTTGCTGAAGAGCCTGACCCATGTCCCAGGATAAACTAGATGGCACTATTTGCCTTTAGACCTGCCTATCTCCAAGGAAGGTAAAGTTTTAGAGGGTACAGATAAAAATGAAAAGTACAAGGTAGGTGGAGGGCAACCTTTCATTTTCTGCAGAGCTCAAAGTCAACATTACAATCTCCCCAAACTGGAGGGGAGTGAGTGGGATGACAATTAAAAAAAACCATAATTATCTTAACTATAGGACTGGAAATGTGGGAGGCTATGCTGAAGTTTTGATCTGGTTTGCATTTCTATGACTTATAAGAAACAGATTTCTCCACTGGCAAAAATAAAGCGACGAATTCTAGGGTTTTGGATGACCTCAATGACAGTTAAGAAATGCAGGATAATCTGTCAGGGATATAAATGGGCCCGTGTCATGGAAAATGAGATTAGGATTTAGGAAAACACTATGAGAGCCTTCCTGATTAACATTATGTGTATTATGTCAGATCAGAGAGAGACCAGTGAGACCAGAGCTCCAGTAAGCTCTCTGCATCATGGCTCAGCCTGGGATACTTCCACCTAGCCTAGGGCTGTTTGTTTGTTTTTTTCCCCGATGCAGAAGATGCAGAGCAGCTGTTTAAACGGCAAATACAGCACAAATAGTTAGATGTTCCTCTTGTGCTGCTCCTCAGTCTGCCAGTACTTGAGCAGGTGAGAGATGTTTCCTCCTGTCCAGACACAGACCAGTACAACTCCACCACTGCAGCTACCAGCAGGCTACAAAACCTGGATCCAGCACAGCCTGAGTCATGCCAAAGTGCAGGGCTCAGCCTCCCTCAATTAAATAGTCAGAAGAAACTAAGATAGGAAGACATAACTCTACAGCTGATTCTGACACCCAAATTAAGAGGGGACACATTTGCTGGTGTGGAGTTTCCTCAGAACCATCCTAGTCACTACCACTGTAGACTGCTCACCTGCCAAGAAAGCAGCTCTCCCAGAGAGCGTGCCATACCTTGGTCCAGCTGGCTCAGACCAGCAGCTTCTGTAGGACAGACTCCTTGTGGGCCAAGAACCTTCCTTCACCTCCACCTTAGGAGAACATCAGACTCAGTAAATGTGTCTCTTCTTCTGCGGAGAAGATTGTCCCTTTTACTACACAAATTCTCTTCTGCCTCTGAGGAGGTCAGGTCTTGATCTCCTTGAAAGGGAGAAAAATTAAATTCCTGGCCCCTATTCCAGTCTTCATTACAGATATTCAAGTGCCTTCCTATGGCTCTAACAAGTCTCAAGGAATCTTTTGGTACTTAAATCTCATCAAAAATAGGAATTGGGAAAAGTAAGTGTTGGTTTCATTATGTGATGTCATTTGGAAGTTACAAGGCTCTCTCTTACTTGTCTAGTTATTTCTAGAAAGCCTGTGCCAATAATAATCTGGACTCTGGTGAGACCTTGCAAAATAATAGTCAAGTTATGCTCTGACTGAAGTCACTGTTAAAATTTCCACTCAAACTGGAAATACCATCCTGTCCTTACTGTACTCAAGGGACAATGGTTTTAAACTAGAGAAGGGTAGATTTAGATTGCACATTAAGAAGTTCTTTACTACGCAGGTGGTGGAGCACTGGAACAGGTTGCCCAGGGAGGTGATGGAGGCCCCATCCCTGGAAACATTCAAAGTCAGGCTTAACGAGGCTCTGAGCAACCTGATCTAGTAGAGGATATCCCTGCTTACTATAGGGGGGTTGGACTACATGACTTTTTGAGGTCCCTTCCAAGCCAGTACATTCTATGATATGTACTTCTCTTTATACTGAATATGACATATATGGGCTTGAATAACTCATTGATCAGTTTGAGGTCACCTGTCCACTCCTCCCTGCAGGTGCGGCCTTTCACTTTTCTGCCCCCTCCAGTGTGGTGCACAAGATCCAGCAGTGGCCTTGGTCTGCACACCAGTCCTTGGTAACTCTAACCATGCGGTGTGATCACTGCCAGCAGCAGACACTGCCTGGGAAAACAGGCTGCTGACTTCAGCCAGTAAAGCTGAAAAGTAAAATCACTGAACAGAGTTAGTTCTGTTCTCACTCAAACCAGGACAGAGAGTAAATTAAAACTTTATGAAGGGAATTTATCCTGTGTGCTACACATCCACTGTACCAATTACTCCACATAGTACCCTATAGAAGTAATTTACTGTAAGAAAATAGCCATCTGCAGCAGTGGATTAAACAACTAATAAAGATGATAAACACTTCATGTGGATAAGAATTTCTAGAAGATCAAAATGGTTTACAAAATACTAAGAAAGTGCCTGATGCAAGACCAAAACAGTAACAGTCTGTACAGATCTTGATGTGTCATTGCTTGCTTACTTTTAGGATGGTTGTTTAAGAATTTGTTTGTGATTTGTTTTTTTCCTGGTCTATTTCTTTTAACTATGTCTTCTTGATGAAAAAAAGAGCCTGAGTATATTTTTTAAGGGTTCATAATTCAATTCATTAACACAGATTACAGCAAAGGCTGCTCAGCTGCTCAACTCCCTAAAAAGGCTGGCTTCCCTTTGCCTGAGTGCTCTAACATACTTTCTTTTATTTACTTATTATTAAGGAAACCTCAACACTCAAACCCAGCAGGCTCTGTTTTTCTCAAATCTAATTTCTGCTGAGCTTTTTCTTTTTCAAAGCTTAGAAAATTAGGGAAGGAAATAACTCCCTAATTCCCATAACTATGCAGTACAGTTTTAAGAGAATCCTGACCAGAAAATCATTTTGCTAGACTACGGTGTTCCCTAGCAAACAAGCTACATATCTGAAATTCATATAAGTAGATAATAACCAAGAAAACTATACTTGGGAGAAAACAAATAGGAAAGAAAAAATCTTGCTGTGATTCAGATGGACAGGGTGACAGATTCATTGCTAAAAGTAGGGCATATTCAGACTGGGAATGCTTTTAATACTTTTTTTTTTTTTTACAGTTAGTCTATTCAAGTAAGTGAGACTCTAGGACAGCTTGGAACCAGCAAAAATACAGTGAGAGACTATAATGCTACATTCAATTTTATTTGACACATCACAAAATTTGGAGCTCAGTTCTGTATGTCATACAAGAAAAATATTAATATTTCATGAATTCTCCCTCTTTTAGGGTTAGAATCCTGCTGTGATTGGCTCTGCTACTTCCACATCCTTAAGATGGAAATCCTAACCTCCTGATCTTCTGTATCATACTATTATCAGAAATATTACTGCTTTGATTCCAAAAGACTTTCAAGCCAAAGGCTATTTCAAAAGTAAGGTTTTACTTTCAGATTAGGAAATCCACTAAATAGCCTGTTTTCTGGATAGGAGATGATATACTGAAGTCAGATGTGGTAGCTCTGATGATTTAGACAAGCTCAAGTAGTAGACAAGGTCCATTATTCCAGGCAGTCTATTGCCTAAAGCTGCAAAACAGTGTAGCAAAAGCACAGCTGCTTCTCCACAGTCCTACTCAACTTTTTGCATTGTTCTACAGAAAGGCAGAACAGAAGGATTATGAAGAAATGGGCCAAGTACATGCAGACTTCCTAAGTCAAGGTGTGCATCCTACCAGTAATGTGCTTCCTCTGAACTGTACAGGGACATTCAAGTGGTTCTGTCAAGGTTGGCCTTACTAGTCTAGCAGAGCCAGTGGTGACTCAAAGTTAATTGGTCCTGATACATCACAGTTGCCTTTCATAGTTACAACCCAGCCTGCCCAGCCACTTAAAAATGATCAGGGGCCTCCCATTACACAGATGTTTCCTTTTCTGCTCTTCTAGAAAATAATCAGTTGCGTACAATGCTTAGTGCTGAGGTGCTAAGTGACCCTCAAGCCCATCAAAGTTAGCCACTGCTGCTGTTACTAAAGCCCTCACCTTCAGCTTTCTAACCCGAAAGTCATTCTGGCCCAGATCAGAATTTCTTGTGCTCTCATCATGACTGATTCAGAATTCATAAGGAATAGTATCTGAAGTCTTTCCTGAAGTAACTTTACTCAAAAAAAGAAAAAAAAAAAGAAGAAAGAAATCTTCCTTTCTTTTTCCTCACTTCAAATGCTGCTTATAGCAAAGCCTGCCCTGAAAATCCCTCTGGAAAGCTCACAGCTGCAGAAGGCAGTTGAACTGTACTGCATTCTTGCCAGACCTAGCTAAACATCTGAAAGCATCCATAAACACTGAGGAATAATATAAGGCTTTGCAGTAGTGTCTTCTGGGATATTCTAACTACAGGGTGTTTAGCTTAGCTGCCAGTTTGAACCTTAAACCACTTGTATATAAAGCCTCCTGTGTTGTATAGAAATTGCTCTTACGGGTTCCCCGATACATGCTAAATTATTTCTCACGCCTTTTAATTGAAATTTTTTGGCCATACAAGGCATGCATAACAATCTGCATTTTAATTTCTTAAGTTTAAATATATACAGAGTTGTTTCAGCCTAATTTTAATTTGGAACTGTAGAATTTAAATTCAGTAAGAGATAAAATCTACTTTTCCTCAGTCAAAAGAGCATCAGAAGATAAGGCAGATGATCCATTGACTAGAGATATATCAGTATTCTTTTTATCTGAAAAGAACCATATTAGAACAACAACCCTTTCAGTGACTTTTAATGCTGTTGTTTTACTTTTAGCCACTATTTACTTTGCAAGAATTATCTTCTACTGTCTATCTTCCAACTGAAGGATGGGAAACTTGACATTTTTCTCAGTTAGTGATCATTTAACTTTCCCTGAATAATTTAGATACTAATATAAGCTTTTTTTTTCTGATAGAGGAAGGGACAATGCCAATATTAAGTCATTATTAAATACTTGGAACTATAACTTCTACTTTACAAATCCTCACTTAACTTTCATTTCATTTTGTGGTATGTTTGGCTGTATGGTTTGCTTGTGTTCCTGTAAGTCTTTGAAATAAACCAGCTTAGGCAACATCACTGAATATCAAGTGGAGGAAGCAGAATCTAGGCAGAAGCTCACCAGGATTTTTCAACAGCATTTTTATTACAGGAGCAGTAATGTCTCCCATCACCTTGTAACATCTCTTAACACAAAGGGGGGGAAGCTTATTTGTCACTAGAGACTGAGAATGTACTTTGCCCTCAGTATTTTCTGAGGAATGATTGCTCTACTTCTTCTTTGACTGCTCCATCAGTTCGTAGATTGCTGAAGAAGAGCTTCCTATTTTAGGCCACACATTACCTTGCAAAAAAAAAAACCCATGAATACTAAGAATAAACAGAAATGAGAATACAGCCAACATAGCACAATAATTGTTAAAAGGAAATGCCAATATCCTAAACGTGAATGCACTACCCATCTCTGAATTTTGACAGACAAGAGTTGAAAACTGTGTTTCTGATGTAGAGAAAAAAATGCTAAAGTTTCATTCAGATTCTTGTTCAACAGCTGCTTTTGCAAACCCTCCCCCAGACGAAGTACTCCCAGGACTCTGGCATAAATCATAGAGCCCAGCTTGCAGCAGATGTTGACAGCATAATATCTCTCCTTACATAAAGGCTTTTATCTACACAGCAGCTCAGGAAGTCCGTAACAACATGCAGTACATGAATTAATATGAATGAACTTACAACACGGCAAGAATGGCTTCTAACATCCCCGGGGCAGTTACCACATTTCTAAATACCTTCTAGTACGTGGGGCAGAAGAAGGGCCCGTGACACCAGGAGGTGCAGCAGAAGCTGTGTGGGACACTGCATACTGGAGACAGGTACCTTCCCACAGGACAGGTGACACTGACTGGTGCTGGCAGCCAGCCAGCCCCACTAACAGAGAAACACACAGATGACACTGAGTCCCAAATCATGCTAAACAGACACAATGATGCTAAATCTCACTTGAGGGATAGATTAAGGTCCTTCTTCCACTACTCCACCTTTCACACCAAACCAGGGCAAAACTCACTGGTGTTTGAATGATTTCTGATTGCGCTCTAGAGTGCTACTCCAGTACTCAGAGTTACCTTGTGTTTTCACAATGACAAGCTTTTTTATAGCAAGACATCTGATAACATTGCCCAAACTAACCCTGACAAACTATACGTTATGCACACCAACAAGCTGAATTGCAGGGCTGGTTCTGACAGCTGTATGACAGACAGTTTTATTACAGTGCAACTACACCAGAGACTACAGGAATGAAAATGTGAGCAAGAGAAGATTTACTTTTTCTCCATTGGTATTAAATACTTGGAAATGACACGATGAAAATGATGCTTGGCTCCTTGCTGCCACTGCAGATGAATGCACACAAAAATGAAATCCACTGGACCATGCTATCATTTTTTCAAAGCACATCAGCAAATTTGGGAGAGGCAAGGAGGAAAGAAAGAATCATCAGTTTATTGCACTTCGCAGCATCAGTTTCCTGCCTACAGTGACCTGTACAACCTGCTGGAGTCCACAGGCTTCTCATGGCTCCAGGATTAATCTTCACATGCTCTTTAACAGCAAAAACAATTTAAGCAATTGGCCTGTGAACACACTTCATTTCCATTATTTTTATTTTTTCTCTACTCAGGTGGAGGAAGCCTACATAGACTTAAACAGCTATTCTATGCTTTAATACATCATTTTTTTCCATATATTTTTGTATAAATCTGTGTTTATCTGAATACATACTTTCCTGCAATGAGATTCTACACAATGTGACAGTTATTAGTCATTTCTGCCAAAAATGTCCTAGTGGAGGGCAACAGGGAGAACACATCAGACCTACATCTCTCATTATTAATATGCCTTTATTGCTGATTGCTCGAAGTAAATATTATACTTTACATTCCAAAATCATGATCTAAAAATACTACCTGTCAGTTTGGCTATAAAAGGACTTTTTCAAGGAAAAAAAAAGACAGCAAACTGAATTTATGTAAAGACTAACTGAAGGGAAGTCTGTCAGAGGGAAACAATTTCTTTATTATGCTAGTTATTAAGCAAAATCTTTTTAAATTAATGCAGGAAGTATCAGTGATAACATCTAGTTTTCTACAAGGCTCCAGTATCTTATGTCACAAGGCAATTCTAGACAGATTTTTAAAATATAAAAATTTCCTACCTACTTACAGACTTACTCTTCACTTATCTCCTGTATCATCAGCTGTATTTACTAAAAAATGTTATCTATAGAAATTAGTTATTCTAGTCCTCATTGGGGGAGCAATAAGTGCATATTCATATTCTGGCATCCTTTAAAAACTGTGGGGTTTTAATTCATTCTACAGAGTGCAAGTAAAATGATGATTGATTAAATTTGTGTAGTAGTCAACAAAAATAAAGTGGCAGAAAAGAAGAATAGGCAACATAAATCAAGACTGCTTTTACAACTCTTCCTTCTTGGCTACAAACACCATTTTCAATAGATTCCTTGGTCCTTCAGCATCCAGTTTAATTCCCTTCACCACAAACATATTTTCCCTCCCTTTCTTTTTATAATTTCATGGTCAGTATATCATCTTAGGACACTCTGTGTAATCTACAGTAGGATGTGGCATCATGTTTGCCAACTCACACACTGCTTGCACACCACAGTCCCTTCCACCTCCGTTGCTACTACTCCGTTGAACCTTATGACCAGCAGGGCAGGGATCATTTTCAGATCTCTTGCTGTGGTGCCTAAAGTAGTCTACTACAACATATAGTTCAGATGACTGATAAATCGTTTAGGCAGCCCACTATCCAAGTTCCTTTATCATATTGTAACAGAAAAGTATGGTCATGCCATCCAAATTGGGTATGTGTGCTAAATGGACTGCCAAACATAGGCAGCCTAACTCAAGCATTTCCTTGTATATGAACCAGGATCCATCAGTGCCTCAGAAGTAAATGAAAACACTGGGATGAAGCACATTATTTGTACCAGTCCTACTAGCTCTTCACAGACTACTACAGCTCTGCAAGTGACTGAGTGAAGAATATATAGATGTAATAGCTCAAACTGCAGACTTGTGTGGCTGGTTTAGCATGGCACCATGCCAACCTAACATGTGTACAGTTTCCCAAAGGACTTGATTTATTTGGACAACATAGCTGTAAGGATCTCATGATGTTCTGTTACAGAGGAGTCATAAGGTCATATCTGAACAGCAGTTTCCACCATCATCTTGATGGACATCTAGTCAGTACACAACATACTACACAATCATTGTTATTCTTAACTTTGTCTTCAGTTAAGGAATAATCAGCACATAGCTCATCCCTTATGTGCATTAGACCATTATCCTCATCTATATACATAGGAAGTGATATATTTATACACAGGACCCAAACTAAACTAACACACCTGAAGTTACACACTGAGACTGCAGTGCAGGTGGGAACAGCATCATGTCTGCATTCACACACTGCAGCCCTCCTCAGCACAGGGCTCTTCAGACAATTCTGTCACACAGTGATTTTCAGTGCCCTGAGGTGCACCAGTTGTATTAAGAGAATGATATTAAAATATTCATGATGTTGCTATTAAAAAAAAAGGCAAGAAAAACATCGAGAACAGCAGGAAAAACAAGCATATGATGTCGCACTTAAAAGCAAAGAGTGTCTCAATGAAAAAGGTTATTTGTATCAGGAGAAACCTTTCATGATTGCAACTGCTTCTACTTTCATACTTTCTCATATGACACTGCTATAAAGTTTTTTATTATTTAGTATTATTTATCATTTGCTTTGGTTTTAGTAACCATTGCATTTTAGAAAAGAAAACCCATTTCATTTAAAATACCATATTTATCATGGTTTTCAGAATGCTGTTTATTCCAGTTTTGCCTTTAAATGAACTATTTCTCTCTCACCCCAAGACAGGACTGTAGCTGGTGTTTGATTCTTCTTCCTAAGTGCACTGAAAAAAGGGGTCAGAAGCCTGAGCAACTACAAAAAAAGCAGCACACAACCATGTTGGTGTGTATTTCTGTTAAGCATCCTATTCCTTGAAAAGTAACTAGACGTCAGGTCCTTGAAGAAGGTTAACACATGCACACTGAAAAATTTAAAAGAAGCAAGAAATAATTGGACAATGCAGCCTACAAATAAATATGACACCATGCTATCTTGAATGGCTTTAACAGGTCAAAGAACAAATAAACAAAAAGAATAAATAAAAGAAATATGAGAAGAAAAATGCGAAGTAAAAATATTGGTCAAATTATACACAGCATCCCAGGACTGTTCAGCTGTATGAATCCTGTGACTGTAGGGCTGCATATTTGAATGTTACACAGCATTCATATATTTCTATAGTCTACAAAACACATTCAGGTACGTGTTTCTAAAGGAAAGAACCTCCCTACAAGCTGTGTGATCAGTCATCACTAAGCATGCTAAATAGGAAAATATACATATACACACACCACTGTATAAAATCAAAGCTATTCCCATATTTCTAATGTAATTTTAGTTTCCATATAAGGCTTTAAAAGTGCTATTTGGTTACTGCCTGACAGAAGAAAATCCACTGAACCTCAGATGAAGCATTCCTTAAGCTCTTTGGAATTCAAGCCTCAGTCTTCTTTTCAGTCCTGTTTCAACTTTCTGTACATGGCTGGAGTATTTGTTTCCTCCTCTTAGCGTTCACAAAAGCCACAGCCTAGAACATGACTTGCAGCCAAACATACTGTTGTACAACACCTGTAAGCATAAAGCCCAATGACTTGGTTTAGGAAAAAATAAAGATCCTCTTCCATTTTAATATGATCCAAAAGGTCTTCACAATAACCTGTCCTCTGGAGACCAAAGGGAGGTATAAATGGTAAGTTATGAGGAAAAGACAAAATGACCAGCTATTTTAATTTGTTTTTCTAGAACGCAAAAACCTTTCAATCAGTAGGTTTTGCTTTGCAACTGCTGGTGTAGTAATTACTTTGGTGATAAAGAACTGATGGTCCTCAACCAATACCAGAAGTACCACATTTTATTTAGTAGGCAGTCAAACATGGGTGCTGATCAGAGACCCCGGACCCTGCTTCCCTCACAGCCCGGGCTGGCCCTTCTCCCCTGAGAAATGACTTGGGGAAACCAGCCAGCTTGAGAATAGACTACTACTAAATGCAAAGCCTCTGGTATCTTATGAGCAGCATATTTAAAACCTATTATTATAAACTTATGAATTCTTCATACATTTGTATGCAGGAGATGGATTACTTCCTCGGATGGCATACATAAGCCAGGGAAACACTTCGACCCAAGCACACACAAAGCCTTACCAAAGCCAACAGAGCATGCTTGAGTTTCACTCCAGAGCAACATCAGAACAGCAGATTTTAAAGTATCCAAAGCAGCTTTTTAAAAATAAAAGTGGATTACCTCTGTCTGTGCTGTTTCTCTTATGAGGAAAGAGCAAGCCTGGGGTTTTGTGAAGTTTTCCATAGCAGCTCGTGGTCCCCATTTCCAGTGCTGCTGCCACAGCTAGGGAGGAATGAGCTGGCAGCCAGGTGTACTTTCAGTCTCAAACACTGAATCTTAAGCTTTTGAGGCATCTGTTTTCGTATGATCCCAAACCAAAAACTGGCTAAATGGAAGAAGTGTGGAAATATTAAACCAATTAGCTGACACCCAGAAAGTAAAAAGTAATGTCAGAGAATTTTTCCACTTGCTCTTGAAGAGACTGATCAAAACCTGTAGTAAGTCTGAAAATGAATCATATTTTCACTGTGCAAAGAGAATTGATCGGCAACATAAAAACAGGACAGCAAAACAGTAATTTCTTCTCCATTATGGGAATTGTATCACCCAAAATAAACAACTTCATATCCACCAGCTGCATGTAAGAATCATTTCCAAGGCTGACAACTGCCTGCACTATTTATGTAATTTAGAAGTCTGAAGTATTTACCCTATTAAAACCCGGCATGTGGTAGAGATCTAGTTTTGTTTGAACAGGTCCAAAGCACAGGCTAGACCAAGATGAATTGTTTTTTCTAACGCTAATGGAAAAATATTACTTTACTGAATTTCTAGCAAGTAACCATTTTTACTGAAAACAACAACACAGGAAGCACACGAGGTAAGAGTTTGATAGCAAGAGAAATAAATTCTAAGAGAAATCTTTTCAAGTAAACACACTTTAAGTTTATTTTATCTGATCTTCCTTAGTCATCTGTCATTCTAATTATGCTTCTGTGTACTTTTTTCTGCACGTACAATATTTATTTTCAGACTAATATTAATGAAATTCATTTCAATACAAAATTAATGAAAAGGCATATTCTAACTGAACTACTTAAGTGCAGATTGGAAAAGTAAGGACATTACTAGTTTCAGGTTCAAAGGGACACATTTTTGCAAACTTCTCCATATTTTAGTCATTTAAACAAACAAACAAACAACAAAACACCAGAATTGTGGGATGACTACTTTATATAAAACACGAGTGAAGTTAGTATTTTGCAGTTAAACTACTGCTATGTCAGGAAATATTACAGCTTTACTATTTACTTTTCTGTATGATGCTATCAAAACTTGTGACAAACCTTCCTGTTTCCAAATCTGACTATGTCTCTCATAACTTAGAGAGAAACAACATGTCTCTAGCAACTTGGAGTAATGGAGAAAAATCAAGAGAGGTGATAGATCTTCTCATTTCCTCATCCATTTTGCTGTCTAATCTCACTGCATATACAGAACTCATCCTTATTTTCTACAGATTGTGCAAAGAAGGTAAACTGTAAATCCAACACTAAACATTTGTGAGTTTGCCTACCATCCTAAGTGAATTTTAATTGTTCCCAATACGTGAGTTTCCCCCCATGGCTTTAAGAAGCTAGGTTAAAACATGCCTCTCTCTATCTTGAAGTGATTTGAGAGTCAAGATGTCTATGCTTTTTGAGATACTGATACAGTATTTGGGACCAGCAATAACTATTTTAGTGGGAAACACCTTTCAAAACTAAAGAAACTTTGATAAACTGTAATAGAAATCTCAAAGGTAAGAAGTCTATGCTTGGCAGACATGAAGAAAAATTAGCTACAGGATACAATTTACAAAATAAGAAGCATCTCCACGGGTAAGTATGCTCGCAAAATCATGTTTATAATCTCTGAACTCAACCACTTACATTTGGATTCTGCATGTTTAGAAGCAAAGTTTACATTTGGTCCAGTGAGAGCAGTCATTTCAAACTGGTGAGCCACATGCTGTCCTCATTTAAACATAAGAAAGCTCAACGTGTCTGAAATGTTTTCATGTATGCACATGCAAATTACTGAAACTTGTGTAAGACTGAATGTCAATGCCTTCCTGGCTAATTGACACACATTAGCTAACATTTATTTCTCTAATTTCATTTCCCTTTAGTCCCTGCTCATTTAGCATTCTGAAGGAGAGAAGGGCAGTTTTTCAGCTGACCTAATGAAAACACTGCCACGACAAATGAGAAACCAACCTGTGTGCAGTGGAGTTCAGCTGGAGAGAATGTTAATTCTCTGCCTCAATACTGCCTTCAAAGAGATTATTCAAGCCTCTCTCTGACATGGAACACAGTGATCAGCCAGCAAATGCTAGAGATGAAAATAACCTTTATCTGCTTTAACAAAAAGGTGAACTAAAAAAAGCAGTCAG
Organism: Chloroceryle aenea; assembly: GCA_013399075.1. Taxonomy (NCBI): domain Eukaryota; kingdom Metazoa; phylum Chordata; class Aves; order Coraciiformes; family Cerylidae; genus Chloroceryle; species Chloroceryle aenea. Next base: position 640,883 of record VWZY01013532.1, on the reverse strand, counting down.
TCATGCCCTGAATGTTTACTATTAGCAATAAACAAAGTGACTTTCTTTAGTGCTTATTCAATAACTTTGATAGGTTTGTTACTGTAGGCTTTGGAATTATTTAAACAGTATAAGTTTTCTAGATGAGGAAAAAGAAGGAATAAAATAAGCTATAGGGACCTGATGTTTATGGGGAAAAAAAAAAGTCGTGTTAACTGATGCTTATTCAAAAAAAATAAATAATCCTGTTACCGAGATCTAGCAGATGCCTGAGAAACCCAGGAAACAGATCTGAACTACAGTTTTGCACATGAAAACTCCACACTACGCTGAAGCTCTGAATTCACTGTCCTTGTGAAGCGAGTGGAGTGATTTACACAATTCAGGTATCAAACACCTTAAAAACATGAGGGTAACTCAGATGCAAAAAAATGTGTCTCAGTCTCCATCTATCAAAGATATGTGAATGGATCAAAGCTGGCAAATGAATCAGAAGACCAAGCATAATGAAAAACTTAAGATGACACACTGTACCACTAGAGGAATGACTTATGATTGCTGAATTTTCACATGCAGAAAACTAGAGCACCAAGGTGAGGCACAGGAAGTAATCTTGAATGCATCTAACTCATTACCCTAATTTTTGCTCATGAACAGTAGTCTTAATGTATTTTAAACTTGCAGTAATTAGTGACAGAAGTCAATATATTTTGTCTTAGTCTAATTAAATTTAAGAAAAAAGGGTTAATGAGAACAGGCTGATGTTATCTGCTGTGGAAATATTTATAAATGAAGTGATGACTACAGCATACTCCAGGTACATCAGTACATCTCCCAATAACAATCAAACCTGGCAGTGCCTTCCATGACTTAAAAGTACATAATGATATTAGCATCAATCTTTCATATGGTGTTTTCTATCAGCAATATCAAGGCACTTCAAAAAAGAGAAGCATCAATATTTCCATTTTATATATTCCGAAGTCAGAACAGAAATGATCTGATAGGGTTAAACATTGAGAAGAGATAAATGCCACCCCTACACACTGATGATTTTCTGTATTTACAGGCAATCAGTCTTCAAATTTTATAAGCATTCAGTATCTTGTTAGAAAACAAAAAGATAAAGCTCACTCAAAAGCCAAGAAGTATTTAAGAGCATAGACAATCTAAGGGCAAATTTATACATGCAGCAGCTCTTAAAATAGGAATTTTTTTTTCTAATTATACTTGCATTGCTTCAGCTTGTCATGATAAAGCCCTAAATACTCAAAATTATGAAAATTGTATTACAATTTCACTGAACAACTGGGTAACTGGGGAGGGGGTGCTGTCCAACTGCACAGAAATGTGTTGCGCACCTAGAAGCATCTAGCGAGATTTTTATCTCTAATGCTAATATGGGGCTTTGGGTCAGAGTGAGAAAAGATCCCTGTTTTGAAAGTTATCCATGCATACAGAATTCTATAAAAACAATCTGTTCATGGAAAGAAGCAAGAAGTAACGCTGGAGAAGAAAAGAAACCAACACATCAACTTCCTTCAGTATCACCACCCAAACAAGACAGGCATTACAAATCTCCTGCTGGAGCTACAAATTTAAGCCAGTGTCTGTCCGTTCTGAGAGCTCAGTCTTCAAGCAGGACACTCCTGTGACAATCTTACTAGAAAGGTTTTTTGATGTCTAAAATTGCTCAAATCATTTAAGCACCTGACAGGAAAAGAACATGTTCCCAGCACTGCACAAAACACATTTCAAGGGCAGAACTGAAAACAACATTTATGTATTGTGCAGACATAGCAGTCCCCCCAAAAAATTTAATGAAGTGTTACTACATCTAGCAAAAGATTTAGAGAGCCTGCATAGTCCATCTTAAATCAAACTCCAGAAACTACACAGTTCTTATGGTCTCAGAAACAGGATGTATCAAATGGTTTAGGAGACTGCCAACCTCTCTCATGAGCCAGATGCAGGTGGTAAAGTCCATAGCTCCATTGGATGTAACATCCTTTCCTTGGGGAACACAATTCTTGGTGCTGCTATAGATCACAGAAAAGTGCTGAAACAATCTGGCAACTGCTGTTAACTGTCCCCCAAAATGCTCCTCTGACAGAGAGAAGGGGCACAATTCCTCACCTGTGGTTCCTCCGGACATTCCCCACCTCAAGACATTCTGCCACGTCATACAGTATGTGTCTGCTTCTGTACGTTTCTGGATTTTATTTCTCCAGACCATTCCTATGCTCTGTTATCCTCAAAATGCTAACTGCGTGTGGGGCTGTGGTCCAAGTTCACAGAACATTAGGGGTTGGAAGGCACCTCCAAAGATGATCAAGTCCAACCCCCCTGCCAGAGCAGGACAAAACTAGAGCAGACGACACAGAAATGCATCCAGACAGGACTAGAACATCTCCAGCAAGGGAGAGTCCACAACCTCTCTGGCGAGTCTATTCCAATGATCTACAACTCTTACAGTAAAGAAGTTCTTCCTCACAATGAGGTGGAACTTTCTGTACTCTAGCTTGAATCCACTGCCACTCGTCCTATCACAATGCAAAAGTGAAAAGAGGTTGTCCCTGCCTTCTTGACACCCAGCCCTTATGTGTTTATAGACATTAATTAGATCTTGAAGCCTGGAGAAG
>VWZY01013532.1:602944-635716 GCA_013399075.1 Chloroceryle aenea | reverse complement strand
TGTAGGGAGGTTGGACCAGATGACCTCTAGGGGGTCCCTTACAGCCTAAAACATTCTGTGATTGTAAGTTCACTGACTTCAGATTCAGTATAACAGTGGGAGGTACAACAAAGCCTTTAAAACCCCTTAAGTGGACAAGGGTTTACCAGNAGGATGTGCAACATGTTTCTAGGATGGCATGGAATGCTGCTGCCTTGCCTCCCCACCAGCAGGTTTGGTGTTAGCCACGACAGACACAGCACTGGAGAGACATCTGAACTATCCCATAAGCTGCATGTGTCTGAAAAGCTGTAGCCTGGCCCATTTTACAGTTACCAGATGCAGTGATGTGGGGAAGCCTGTTATCAGTTACTGGTAAAGCAACACAAAGGCACCTTGAGCAAAATGCCCTTTGGCCTTTTCCTGTCAGCAGAACTAGATTTCATCATCTGAAAAAGATCCTAAAATGTCATCTCAGTTCTTTCACAAGACACTGCAACACAATCCTCTAAAAAAAAAAAATAAAAAAAGAATCCCTCCAGTTCCAGCCATCTATGCCTTCCAGAAATAACTAACAGAAGTAGTAAGCCTAGANTATCACAATGCAAAAGTGAAAAGAGGTTGTCCCTGCCTTCTTGACACCCAGCCCTTATGTGTTTATAGACATTAATTAGATCTTGAAGCCTGGAGAAGAGAAGGCTCCAGGAGGAACTTACAGTGACATTCCAGTACCTGAAGGGGGCCTACATGAAGGCAGGGGAAGGTCTATTCAAAAGGGTTTGTAATGATAGGACAAGGAACAGTGNGCTGCATGTGTCTGAAAAGCTGTAGCCTGGCCCATTTTACAGTTACCAGATGCAGTGATGTGGGGAAGCCTGTTATCAGTTACTGGTAAAGCAACACAAAGGCACCTTGAGCAAAATGCCCTTTGGCCTTTTCCTGTCAGCAGAACTAGATTTCATCATCTGAAAAAGATCCTAAAATGTCATCTCAGTTCTTTCACAAGACACTGCAACACAATCCTCTAAAAAAAAAAAATAAAAAAAGAATCCCTCCAGTTCCAGCCATCTATGCCTTCCAGAAATAACTAACAGAAGTAGTAAGCCTAGAAGGGCCCATTCCACCCACATTCCTCTTCATTTACTTTCTCAGCTTTTTAGGACCAGAAATTGCTCATTGCTTCTGTCTTAAGACACAGTAAACCCAGGAAACACTGAACACTATCTTATCACTATGTCATGGGGTGGTGCCTTCCTCTGACACTTTCATTGACTGGAAAATTCACCCGTTTCTCTTCTCATTCATTAAGACCTTGACCCCACTGTGAACAAGCATCTTCAAACATATAGTAATATAGTACTGCTGTCCCAGAAAAAGTCTCTTTTATTCTGCCTGGGGCAGCATGATGCGCTTGGACCTAGTTCTAAGAAGCAGTAAAGACGACTGATCATGGTAAGCAATGGTGAGGCACAAGCAATAGCTTCACTTTTCTAACAGACACTTGGGTAATTAGGCAGTTAAGCCTCGATGCAGTGGGAGAGGCAGTGGAAGAGGTGGCATGACACCCTGTAAGTCAAAAATTGCTAAAAGGGACCACAGGGGAATGCTCAGTCTCACCAAAAACACTCAAAAGCAATCATGTACTAAAATGTTGTCCTTATTATTGCCTGTATTATTTGCAGTATCATCAGTTATCACACCCACAGTATCAGTGTCTATTAATTACACATGAAAATCTTTTCCACAGTGTACATCAGCCTTCACCAGTTATTTGTACATTATCACCTCCTCCCAATGCTTAAAATATGAATGAGGCCACAAGATTTCCTAGCCACATTATCCAACTGATGGCATTTAAACATTTGATATAAACTTAATTTAGACATCTAAGTGTCTTAATGCTACAACTTCCATTTGTGCTTGTAGTAGATGAAGCAACTCCATCATGCCAATCCCAACTTCCCATCGGGTGCTCTGCTGTTGAGCACGCTCACAATTCACTCTGTCCACAAATTTGATCCTACAGAAAACAAGAGTTCAGGGCCCTCAACTGGTAGAAGTGCTCAGGAGTTTTCCCTGCATTCCTGGCAAGCCTGTGAAGATGATGGCAACTTCATACAAAGTTACTGTTTTCTTTCTGTGTAATACAGTGTTTGCACTATTCCAAAAGCCTGCCTCAGATCATGAATTACTGACTTCTTGACTCTTGGCTGAGAACATGGGCTATTTCTATTAAATCAGACTGTGACTGCAAATAAGAGGTAAGAAATAAAAGCAGGATTAAATGTTCAAAAGCCAGTTACCCTGCCATGTCTACAATTTAGGTTACAGGTTGGAACCTACTCTCAAGACAGAATTCACTTTCTTAACAGAGAGACTTCTCACACTTCATTCTAAGTGCGAAATTTGCTATGGTAAGTCCACGGTATTACTTAGAAATTCATTTGCATTGCCTTGCCATGTTGAAACTCCACACATTCTCACACGAAAAATACACACTTGCCATTTGAGAAGACAGAGAAGGACCTCACATATTCTTTTAAAAGGACTATTTTTGACATAATGACAAGTCTCCAAGACTGGGAGTCACCACACACATAATTTAGCTTACATCAAAGCATGGAGGGAACTCCTCTGAGAGGCAGATTAAAAACCTCAACTCCATTGTGCTGAAAGTCTGGTCTTCCAGCTCTTGGGCAAGTGCTCTACAGAAAGGTAGGTACTCCATTCTCTGACTGGACCTTAAAAAGAAACAAGAGCCGAGACCATTCTGCATTTTGCCACATGGCTGCTCTTATATGGATGTATGGGACATTCCCTGAACATATGCAGAAGACTGAACTCTTGAGGTGATACTTAATACTTAAACCAAGATTCATCCCATCTAATTCTAGAACTACACAGACAGGTCCAAATTACAAGAACCACCACTCTGTGTAGGCTCAGTATATGAAGAGTGGAAAAAGACAATCACCTTCAGGCTGCGATTCACACATTACGTACATATCTGGCTGCTAAGAATGGGAACATTTGGAGATGAAACAAAATCTGTGTAGGAACCCAGGGAATTATTAAACAGTGAAAATGCCCACTATATTAGAAACCTCCAATAGAAATGGGCAGTATCAGAGGTTTTCTGGGGCTTTGGACTCAGGTAAGTCCAAGTCCTGTTTTAGGCAAGGCTCTCATTTGGATCTGTTCTTTTACCTATGTCTTAAGGCATTTTAAAAGAATAATAAAGTAACATTAATCAGCTTATTACCTGGACTTGCAGATACACATGTAGTAAGTACCCTGTGCATGGGGTTTCTAGGAATTCCTAACTCTGTGCTAAGCCTTAAGTTTTGAGGACAGATATCAAAACTGAAACACTATCTGCCTGCTATATGTCACCTCTTTACTGCTAAACTAGTATTTATTCTTCCATGAAAACAGCTGCAAAATGCAACCACCCATTTTAAATTGATCTAAACTTTAGGAGTCATGAATAACGACAGGTACAACATGCACTAACAACTTATGGTCAAAAGCCATTAAGATAGAATCACAATATTTCAGAGTACAATTTTAAGAGATAGTAAAACTTTTATATCCTATCAGGTAGAATTTCAAATAATAAAATAATTGTTTTCTGGCTACCTGTATCTTCATCAGAACTTCCTACAGTAGCTTCCTCTGCACTGAACAATACAGGCAACACTGACAAATGATGACCAGTGCAAAGATTCAACAGTAAGAACCCATGAATAGTTCCTATGCATGAATTATTGATCCTTTTTTTTTTCCAGTTCATAAATTAATCTGATTACATACTTGTGGACTAAAACAGCAGAATGCATACTCCACATAAATCTGGGGTTCCCTCCCCCCCCCCAAACTGTGATAAATACCTAGTACTTATACCTAGCTAGCCACTAATCAAAACATTCATTTTAATTTGCTCAGCTAGGATACATTTGTATTGAGTGGAAGAAAATATCAAGTTAGCATTGAGTGCAAGAGAACAGTTTTACAAAAGCTCAGAGAATAGCTGTTTCTCAGAGATGTTAAATTTCCTTTTTCTGTCAGCTGCTGATTACCTGAATGAGTTACATGTTTATGTCGTCAAAATTAGAATTCCTCATGAAAGTCAAGTATTAGAACTACGCAAAGATCAGGATGGAAAGGGTGAGATGCATCATAGCTCTCATCTAAATGTTGTTGTCTAAAAAAGCTGGATGTCAGGCTAGTAATCCAAGTCAGTCGTCTGCACTGTTGAGCATTTGAAGTAATGACTCCACTTTGGGGGAGCCTCCTTCTCACTGCTAAGTACAGAGAAAGCACAGATCAGTAGTTTAACTGGACACACACCTTTAGATCACTGAGACTTGCTTAAATGTCTAGAATTGTTGCTTGCCACCAGCATCTCAGGCTTTTTCTGATGTTTTTCATTTTAACTGCATCAATTCATATGACCCAGATCATTGTGAGGGCTTCCAAACACTAATACCAACATAAGCCTGAGGACAAGATGACCCAGCTCAGAGGAAGGAGGATGCCAGACCTCCTCTTTTGATGGCAGGGCAGATTTATAGCAGAATAAAGAAAACTGCCTCTCACACTACAAAGGATGCCATTATTCTCTCAGTGTGTTTCTGGAACAGAAATAATTTTTGCATGTGAAAGTAGAGAATTCGCCAAGTAGTGTTTCCACTTCAAAGTAAAATATTCTCCTTCTTAGAGTAATTTCTAGATTTTTTTTATTTATTTTTGCTAATCACTAACATTATGAAACAGTATTTCATGTCAAAATTATACTCAGTCAACTTACATGATTTTATGTGACTGTAATAAATGATCTATGAATATTTACACTCGCAATTATATTAGTTTCCAGGCAAAATGAATTTGCTCTCTCAACTTAATAGTTTCAGAAAACAAACTTTGCAGCTCTAGAAATCACCAATATTAGATAGAGGAATCACCAGTATTAGATAAGGGAAGACAGTTCTTGGGGCTTTAGGTCAGCAAATTCATTAAAATTAAACTGAAGAACATAAGGGAGGTTGAGACACTGAAGAAACAGCCCAAGCAATATTAACAGCCTTATACTGTTAAAGTCTACAGCTATGACAGGTACAATAAAACTCTGCAAGGTTGTTCTTTTCTCATTTCAGGAATAAAAGGCAACATATGATTTGAAATATTTGGTCATATGCTATGGAAATTACAAAATATGAAAATGCTTGTGAATATCTAACACTGTAACTCATGGTTCATACAGTACCTGGCACAGGGCTGATCATGACACAATGGAGGCAAAAGGTGACAATATTAAGATTTCTCGCCAACTGCAGCTGAACACAACTGCCAACATCCAACATGTCTGTTACAGGTCTTGAAGTGCAATCCCTACCCCTGTTCTGAGACATGAATTGCATTTCAAGCCATGTAATAAAATGAAGGGAGAGATGAAGACAACTTTACCTGATCTGCACAATGAATGCTTTCCTCTCTTTAGACATTCAGAAGTAGAAAAACACAAAAAAAGATGACAAAGCCAGCAATGGAGTCAACATCCCCAGAAACGTTGAGGCAGCTTTGCAGATCTAGTTTCAGATGTTTAGCAAGCATGACAGCACCTGTTACACATAGCTCACATTCTAAAATACAGAGAGCCTACAGAACAAGCAGCATCTTGGGAACAGTAGTCTACATAACGCACTGGACAGTAAGACACTTTCTTCAAAAAACTTCTCTTTCTCCAAAGAATTTTCAAAGTAAGGTACTCTATCCTCAGCACTCTGACCTTTCAGAGAACTGCAAGCAATAAACACAGCATAGTTTCCTGAGCCTAATAAGAGAGCTCAATAAAACACATACAACTGCTGCCACTGGAGTAAACCTCCAGTTTCTCAGTTACAGCACTTAATTCTCTACCTGTTCAGATCTCCATTTGATTCAAAAGTTCCCAGGTGAGAAGGCCAAGGAAAGCAATTCCCTGCTACAGTGCTCAGTTCCTTTCACACAGAAACACAACTGCCAACCTCATCCTCAGTCCTATCAGCCCTGTCCCCATAAAGCCCATTCTGAATCACAGAATCATCTAGGTTGGAAAAGACCCATGGGATCATCATGTCCAACCTTTCACCCTACTCTACAAGTTCACCCCTAGACTACATCCCCCAACACTACATCTAAGCGATTCTTAAACACATCTAGGGATAGCGACTCAGCCACCTCCCTGGGCAGCCTATTCCAATATCCCATCTCTCTTTCCGTGAAGAATTTTTTCCTAGCGTCTAGTCTAAACCTACCTTGTTTCAGCCTTCCATCATCAGAGCCTGGATTTATTACCTTCCTACATCAACAAGCTGAAGAGTATATTCACGCTACTCCAAAGTGCCAGAGGGCAACCAAGAGTGGCCAGGGAGCAGCAATCCCCTATCTCCTGTCACAGCCAGAGACCATACATCAGGGATGATTATCGCTGAAGATGCTACTTTTTATCCCAACTAGGGAATTTAACTTTCTCAATTTCATTCTGAGGGTTTCCTTAATTAATGGTTGCCTTAAATTCACTAAGTCTGCTAATTTTTCATGCCACCACATGAGTAGGAAAATGTAGGGTAGCAAATAATCTGGTCCCACATTTGCTGGGAAGAAAGGTCATCATATTATGCAAAGCCCTTATACCACTAAAAAGCATACCCCATTTGTTTCATTTTATAATATTGCAAATGCATTCAATTAATAATATATGAAAAAGCCCTGACTAATTTTCACAACTGATTAATTTAAAAATGTGATTGATTATACACTCTCTGCAACATCTGCTAACTTAAGAAAATAGCAATGGAGTCTGTTTCCCTCTCCACTAGTTGACTGGTGTTGAGGTGGGACTTCCATTAGTCAAATAGTTACCTAGTTTTAGCATTTAGTTCCAGAGGAGGTAAGATACATGTGAATGATTTTTCCATTCCTGTGCATGCTACTAAAAGGAAAGTGAATTCAGTTGGGAAACTCTCCATCCTTTTTATATCCCTTACCAAGCCCTGAGGCACATACTAAAAGCAGACAGTGTTAAAATAAACCAACACTGTTAACAAAAAAAACTTATTTTTCAATTGATTATAACTTCAAATTTAGTCAAGTCATAATTTAAAATTACACTATGCTGGTTTTAGACTGTAATTACTTCTAAATAAAACATTACTTTATGTTCAATATTGCTGTTATTTATGACATTATCACTTCAGATCACACTAAATTGTGAGGATTAGCACAGCTATCTAATAACTTGAGCAGAGACAACACATCTCAGTGAGAATGTTATTCTACCATTAACTTCTTTATTATTATATGAGCAATAATAGATTATATCAGTTCCTATTAAAAAGAACAAAAACCAGATGCTTTATTTATATTATCACTGTTTTCGCTTCTATTAGCGAACAAGAATGTAAACACACTTGCATAGGGTTTCTTACGTGTTTATTATGTACATTTATATATAATATTTAATCTGAGACATCTAATATTTACCTTGGTTAGGCAGGTGCCTTTTGTTCATTCAGCATAAGAAACCAATGATGTATTATTCCACTGTAAGCAGCTTATTACAGTACTGCCCATTAACGTTTGTGGTTTTTTAAAATTCTTACTGTTGAACAGCTCTACTCAATAGCACAGTCTAATATTATCTTTTTTGTTGTTGTTGTTGTTGTTCAAAACACTCGTCTATATAATAAAAAATTCAAATCAAATCTCACAGAACTTTTAAATATTCACGTAATTCAGAGAAGTGGTTCTTCCCTGGCCTGAAATTCTGGATCATCTATGCACTAAGACAAACAAGGAGAATTTACATGCTAATAAAATCATATGAAAATAACATAAAAAGCAAACAGAGTTTAAGGGCTCTGAAAATACTCATTAATACCCAATTCTTAGTTTTTCCTTTAAAATTCCAGTTAAGAGTACTTTTTCACATACTGAATTTCTTGTATTTAAGTATGCATATCTACTTAGAAATCCTAGCACCATGTTACTGCATTTTCAGTATTTCAAAGTCCTCCAGAAATAGTTAAAAACTCTCACATGAAAACTAGCAAAGCTTTGCCATGTGAAGAAATTGCTAGAACAATTTTATCATGTAGATCTCTGTTCACCTTATACCTAGAATTAAAATAGTATAAAGTACATCCAAAATGGTACCTTGATACAAAAGTACCAGCAGCCTCATATACACACAGAAAAGCAGTGAGTTTTTTATCGGGTCACACAGAAAAAATTATGGTGTGTTTTTTTTCTGTTTGCCTGTTTTTTTCAAATCACATTTTAAACCCCAGTAACCACAAAACATAAAGAAATCTAGTGAGCAAAAATAACTGGTAAAGGAAAAGTATTTCTTACTGCTAACACCGTTAGTCATGTGTCATGTTGCATTAACTGAAATCTTCAATTAAAAAAAAAAAAGGAGAACAGCAGCAGTGTGAAGCTACAGACTGTAGTGAAAGAATGTGGCAGTGTCACAATGCCCAGACCTCCCCAAACTGTATCAGGGGATATTCCTGAAATAGTAAGGCAAGGCAATTGGAAATACCACACTGAACGGCACAAAAGTCAAACACTTAGCGTGCTTGGGCTTAAAGATCAAAAGTTGCATTTTCCTGCTGAATTTTCTGCAAAGCAAGCCAAAAGCAGCTCCCACCCTGGCAGTACTCTGTGAGCAGAGTCTCTCCTTTACACTGCACTGCCCTAAATCAGAGGAGTAAATTCAGGACAAGCTACACAGCGCGACATGGTGGACTAATCAACATAAAACAAAGCCATCACTGGCACCAGCAGCTCATCATTTACAGACATGTGACTAACATGAACATAATATCATCTTTGTTCTCTATCTAATGTAGTTATCAAAGAAGATTCAACACAAAAAAATGACATAAAAGCATGTGCAAGCAGAAAACTCTTCATGGGATTTAGCTGAACAGAGACTTCAAAGCTTGGAGTTTCTCATTTAAGGGAATTTCTATTGGTATCAAAAAGAATGAAGCTCAACTCCTATACTGCTCTGAACCCCAGAATGGTACTGAACTTGCTTTGAAAGGCAGAAAATAGAAATACACAGTTATCTGACTTTTATAATAATAGCAATTTAGGAAATAGGAGAAGTGTGACTGTATGCTTACACTGTTATGATGTTAACCATTTCAGGAAGAAAATTTAAATATTGACTTGTATTTAAGAAAGTTTAAAATTTGTAATTAAAAAAAGCAGAAGCTGATTTATGACATCACAATATCAAAATTACATCACTCCCCTGTTTCATTAATCTGTAAGGCTCTAACTTATCTGTAGCTAGGCTCTTTTTTGCCAAAGAAAAAAATAGTTTATGGTCTGGTGAAAGCTGTTCTTCACCTATGCATAAGCAGAAAAGAGCAGCCCAACAAACTGCACTCTCCACCACAGGCCCCTGGGAACACAGAACATGGGATAACTGCACCCTTCATCTGCAAGAAGTGTTCTATGGCTGACCTGCTACAGTTGTTCTGGTGCATGATGAACAGTGAACTCTGGTTTGCTGCCTAACTGATGAACTTGTTTAAAAGTATTAAGAGGTTATGAAAAGTAGTATGAGGCTATACAAATTGGCACATATTCTAGAATGCTTACTGAGATAGTACACTGTCCTAAAAAATGACCAATAATAACACCAAATGGAGTGAGAAATGTCATCTATGCAAAGAGGTTTTTCCCTCTCTTATGCTCTCAGCAATTTTAAAAAAAATTTTCTGCCAACGTATTCTTTGTGTCAAATATAAACTGAAGACATTTGAGGACACAGTCTTTGCCGTTTACATCTCATGGTTATAAAATTAGCCTCAGATCCATTATTCTGAATATAAAAAGATTTAAATTTTTAGATCTAAAAAGTGAAAAGTGCACCTGTAATGAATGCCTGGAGCTGTGTTTTACCTAGGGAACACTTTGCATCCTGTTTGTGCCCTAGGAATTTATTTTTTTTCAACAGAAGTAACAGTTTTGATAGGGGGAAGAAAAAAAAAAAAGACTATTATTTAACGCTAAAATAGATCAGAGATGTAGTATCAGTATGCAAGAATCTATCCTCTATTGACATTTATTTTCAGCATTCCATTCAAGAAACACTTCTCAAATGGCCACAGTAGTAAGATTTGCTTTTCACTTAATACATCCACATGGAATGGTTCCTGAACATTCTAAGTAAATTAAACACATTTATATCCTGTGAATTTTCTTGTAGGGGAGCAGGCATTAAAAAGGAAATTTTATTTTTTTTATGGGCCAGGGGGTAAATTTAGGAATAAAAATAGCAATATTTTTAACATCTACAACATTCCACTACAGAGTTAAGAGCACAACCAAATCTGTCGCATTCCTTCCAGACAGGCACAATTTAGGACTGATCTTGCAAATACACAGAGACGCATCCACATATCAACAGAAGTGTATTTTGCAGCTCTCTAAGCCTACTTTCCCTGCTGCATGCCACACTTCATATTGCACAGCTGTCACTCCACACACCCTTCTGCATACTTTCAGCCTAATAAAAAGTCTGAATAAAGCGAACAGAGTAATACATTGGGATATTTAAACACATTTATCACCTGTTATCACCAAGTTACTCCCTTAAGGACCACTCTTTGGAGAAAGGCTCTTTCCAGTTCAGTTCCTTATTCTAAATGACATTGCATTGTCCCTCTCTCCCTTTTGAGAAGTGGGGAGAAAAGAGTATCACCCAGCTAACTTTTTTTGGTAAACCTGGGCTAAACTGGGATGATGTGAATATTTTTATCATCTATCTCCACTTTGTGTAGTTTGAGAGAGTATAAAAAAAGTAAAAAAATAAAGGGGTTGAATTCCTCTGACCTAGTCTTTGATTTTATTCTTAAAATACCTGCATCTGACCCAGGTACTTACACTCACTTCAGAGAGAACTAGGCTAAACAAATCATTATGTAAATACGTCTAGTTCTCTTCCCGAGTGATTAACTCGGACACAAATATCTGCCTTTTAGATACCTAAACTGGGTTAGATGAATGCCAGCAAAATACTTAAGAAATTGTTCTGCGGGATCATGAAAACATCCCAGACTTCTCTGTGCTTCCCGAGGCCTGACCATGGAATTGCAGCGGAACAAGGCTGCCACAAGGCAAGACAGTAAAAAAGGTTCCATGCTGTGGACACTGTCCAGATTTTCTCAGCTCCTACCAAAAAGAAAATCCTTTGCATTTGAGATTCATCTGATGCAACACTTTGTTAAAAAGAGGGCGAAATCAGTTAAGTGAACAAATTATGGAAGCACTGTGCAATTACTGAAGTAATCTTTTTCTCACTTTCCCAGTCAGACACAGTAGAAATACTTCACATTTACAAGGAATTAACACAATTTGTTTCCAAATTGTTTAGAGAATATTATTCTCAAGGCATTACATTTAAGGAGCAAGGCTATGTCTGAAGGGAAGGGGAACACAGATAAAAGGAATGCAAGCAAGCTGTTCCGTACATTTTGAAGGTAGTTGACAGTGCACTACTCCAGCAATCAAGCTTAGGAAATGATATAATACTCATGGAAAGGTGAAGGTCAATGAATGCTGGAGAAGGCATTTTTTATTCAGTCAAGAGAAACTGTAACAGTACAACAGAAGAGTAACTTGATTGGGACTTATTTAGTAATTTTTACTGCACAAAGGCTTTTCCTTGCTCATTAGATTACTGAATTAGGTACTTCAGCTTTAAAGGATTCTAATGTTCATCCAGGAACTCGGGTGAAATTTATGAACTCACATGAATCCATTGTGCAAACTTCTCCAGAACTGCTACAATTAATTTTTAACTGTAACATCAGGCCAAGAACTATACCGCAAAGAACTTGAGTTAGAGGCTTTGTCTAGCTACTTCCCTTTATTCTGCTATGTCATACCAATTGTACTATACTGAGGGTGCTGCGTACTGTCACTGCTTGTTTAACTGCTGGAAAATCACCAACAAAAAGAAAAAAGGGAAGTTGTTTTAATGAAGTGGTATTCCAAATAATCTCGGAGGAAAATTCTCTTTCCATATGACTCTTGAGCAGCACATCTATCTAACACTTCATCTGTATACTTCTGTAGTCTTTTGACATCTAAGAATCTGAGAGCTTTTCCAATGTTTATTGCACTTCATGGCAGTCTTGTAAGGAAAGAAAACAACCTTATGATTCCGTGATGAATATCAATGGAAATGCTGTAGACTATAACAGCTTTAAAAATACTCTGGGGAAAAAAAAACAACACACACACAAAAAACCCCTCTGTATTATGTGGTGCTAGGGGTTGTTTTTCTTCCATATAGTATAGATTACTTTTTTTTTTATATATATAGCTTTATGCTTCTGAGAGAGTAGAAGTTTTCCAAATTTTTTTTCAATTTGGACTAACACTACCACTATTCTAAGTGCAGTTCTTTTGTCCCCGTGTCTCGGATACTAGGCAACATGCTACTACTTTCATTTTTTTCTGCCAATATACTCTGTAATATATTCCAGTAAGTCTCATATGCCAGGGCCAGTGAGAGAGATTTTTGGTGATACAGAATGTAGTTAACTCTTAAGGACAATAAACCACAAATTATACTTTTATCTTTCTGCAACAGCAAAACAAAGCAATGACAGTACTACCAGGATATGACTTGCAAAAGATTCTGTGACCAAAAATACCATAGTAACACTGTTTAGTCTGATCTGCTGTATAATAGATGTCACAAACTATCATCAGTAATTCTTGCATCAGGTCTAGTAACTAGTGATATCACTAAACCACAGCTTTTATGACATAGTTTATCTTGGTTAAGTTTTAATTTAAGAGTCAACTCTTATTCTCAAAAAGTATTTTACTGCAATTTTTTTGCATTTGCAAATTCCAACGTTATGGTCCTGCTGTATCTTTGCCTGCCAAATGAAAGGGCTCTCTAACAGTAATTATCTCTTCCCAACGCAGATACTTACAATCTTTGATCAAGTATTCTCTGAACTCTCCTTTATAAACTAAATAAACTGAGCTTCTGAAGTCAGTCACTGCAAGGTGTATTTTCTAGACCACGAAGCGTTCCTGTAATCAGCTCTGTGCCTTCAGTTCTTTCAGTTGTGAAAAAAGGGAAGAAATGGAGTTTGGAAAGACAGATGGGTTTCCATTTCTTTTTCCTTTGACTATATGTGAAAGAACTAAACCAAAATAGCCACATAATTTTCTAATAAAATTAACATTTATTATTTCATACGATAAATGAATTTGGAGACTTCTTGTATTGTGTATGTTACAGAAGTAGCACATCAGCCAGTGCATACCATTCACCTTAACACCGGAAAACTGTCACCTCTACAGCAAGTGCTCCCTCCTACTAGATACTCCAAAGCAAATTTCCCAACTCTCAGGCTTGGAAAGGATCACAGTGCAATTACCTCTATCTCCTTACAGTAGCTGTTATATTCTTCCATTTCTGAATTAAATTCCTAATTCTTTATAATTTCTGAAATCACTCAGGAGTTGCACATAGACACAAGAGATAGTATTTCAAAATTCTGCATTACATTCTAAAGCAAAGACCAAGAGACTACCAAAAAACACAAGCAAAATTTACAATACTTACAACACTCATGATGTAGAAAGTAAAACATTAACTAACCCACAATCAGTAAATACATACATGAGCTTTAATTTCATCAAGTGTCTATCTGAAAAATTGATTAGAGGCAAAATGATCAATCAAAACAAGAGACACACCTGCCAGCTGACCAAAGGACATTTATATGCAAAGATATTTAAGATCTTTGTAAATATTCACTCAGCTAAACCAGAAATAATCAAAAACGCCAAACCAAAACAAAGACATGTTAGGCAAAAACTGGGCCTTCTATTTGCCTTTTTTTTTCCCCAAAGCCCATTATTTTATATTAGAGTAAGCTTCTTCAGGTTTGTGGGACTTTAGCCATAAAATGTGGCTCTCTCTCCTGTTGGCAATTTTTTCTAACATAGACTAACATGAATCACTGCAGAAAAGCGAAGGACAAGCCTCCACATTCTCCTTCTTAGGAAGTTCTGCCATTACTGTTTCTAACACCAATGAATGACTCTTGACTCTGAGGGGAAAAAAAAAATAATAAAAAGAGAAAACCAGAAACACACAACCACCTGCTAAGACACAAAGCACATCTCTGATTTGAGTGAGTCAGCAGTATTCAGTTATAAGCAGCAGGAATCAATCCCAGTAATAAAAAAATTACTGAGCTGTGCATCATGGATTTTTTTTTCTTCACCCAACTGGGTGGTATTGATATCAACATTAGCACATTTGTTTTAGAGGCTAATTCCTATATAACTAAACTTGTCAGAGAGTGATAGAAATAAACAGAGTACTTTCAAGCCAGAATGTTTTGCTCCTTATACTGACCTGAAAATCTCGTGTTAGTAACAGCCTGCTATCAGCTCATGAAACAACCAGGTGGAAGTCTAGTCATCTGCATCAAATGCAGCTCTTGTCAAAGGGAATAAAATAGCCATTTAAGAAACATCCAGCTTCAGACTAAATATTATCACTATTCTTCACTCTAAACAAACTTCACATCCACTGCATAACAAATTATTGTACGACAGCTTTAAATACTGTTAAAACATCCAGGAGAATGGACTGCACACTTTAATTAAACTTAATTAATACTGATGGAATACCTTCTGAAATTACTGATCAAGAAGCTCTAACAGTAATATGCGTTTACAAATGATACCCAGTGAGAGGATACACTTTCCAGATAAAGTATCAGCTTCACCAGATCACCAAAATTTTCTTGTTCAAGCGAAATAATTAAATAACAAGCACCTAACTGGCCAAGCCTCATCAGTGTTATAGGAAGCCTGATGATTTTAAAAAGGATCCACCAGCCTGTAAAGATTTTTCTTTGCTTGTGGGAATTGTGGGAAGTATTAAATGCCTCAAACAAATTCCAACCCGCCCCCCCGGTGTAAAATACACTGTGAATATCTAAGTTCTGGTCAAAAGAGAATAGAACTGAGGTGCAAGGAGAATATCAAGGGATTGCTCGCAGCCTCTTTCATGAGCTTGTATACACAGAAGCAAAGTAGCAAGATCTAGAATCATACCATCATTTAGGTTGGAAAAGACATTTAAGATCATCAAGTTCAACTGTAAACTTAACACTGCCAAGTCTAAACCATGTCACTAAGCACCACACCTCTCTCATAAATAAATCTCACACACTTCTCTCAAATACCTCCAGGGATGAAGACTCAACCACTTCCCCGAGCAGCCTGTTCCCGTGCTTGACAACCCTTTCAATGAAGATATTTTTCATCATATCCAACCTAAACCTCCCCTGGCAGAACTCGAGGCAATTTCTCTCATCCCAACATCACTTGTTACTTGGGAGAAGATACTGACACCCATCTTGGTGAAGCCTCCTTTCAGATAACTGTGGAGAGCAGAAAGGTCTCCCCCCTTTCCACTTTTTAAAGCTCAACTTGAAGCCTTAGAGGCTACTCGGCTTTCATGACTAAATCTTTTGTAAAAAAAGACTTGGCTTCAGGTTACACTGAAAATATAATTTGACACATACATAGAAAATACTTATTTTGGAATCAAATTACTTCATTATTTTTGACAAAAATATCACACCACCCCTGACTTCCTTGAGCTTAACCTTCAAACACCTAATCCTTAACCAAAACCAGTCAAACTCTGACATTCTGATTACCATCCCATGAGTATATACTTTCACATACACACACTCTTCCTGTTTAACAGTGCCCATTAAGTAATTTAACTTTCATAATAACTTTAGGATTACTGCTATTTAATAATTACAATTCAACACACAGTATTCCTGCTCTGTCAAGGAAATCCTAAGGCTCTTTCATTTAATAGATTTATATAGTATCAAATACCATTAATGGAATTCTCTTTAGCTGAACAAAAAAAAACATTTCCACAGGATTAGCAAACTTTAAATTGTATTAAATCAACAAAAGCATAAGTCCTGTTCATCTACCTATCTCTTATCCTTTTCTAATGTATTTTGTCATAGGATGACATTCCTAATTCACCATTCATTTCCAAAAGAAACTTGAATTACACTTTTGTGGGCACATTAAGATATCGTAATTTTTACTTTATAAATGCTGCTTTATTAATATGCACTTAGCTGTGTGCTTGTATGGAGACAAAATTAAATCATTTCTGCAGCTGTCAAAGTGCCACACAATTCTATAGTACAGATAAATTCCTAATCACTTTGGTGATTGTCAGCAAAACTACAATGGACAGTATTATCACTGCTGGCAAACAAATGTCACAGAGTCCTCCGAGTCATGTGGTGCCATGACTGCTGCATGTAAACACACTGGCAAAGCTTATTTCTGGAAGGGTTAACTACTACTCTCATGCCAGCTGTTCTATAAAGTATCCTACTAGAGACTGAAGGCCGCATAAAAAAATTAGTTAATTGGCAATTAAAGTGTTGGGAGACTGTAAGTGGTTCAGTCGTTACTGGCCTTGATCCAAAAGTCAGAAAGAAATCGCTGAAACACTCCCTCTGATGATGCAGGCTGTAAATAAAGCTCTTAAAATAAATCCTATTCAAGTATAGGCCTGAAGTTGTGTTCTGTATTTTACACATTCATAACTACTAGGAACAGTCAATTGCTACCACTTTCCAGTTTCATTTTTAGCACAGAGCCCTCTGAAATACTTAATTAGGTAACCTAATGTTCCACTTTGGTATGACATTTAGCTCTGCAGAGACACCAGTAAGTGGTACACAAATTAAATACATAGCAAGGCTGAAGTATTTTAGGACACTTCTCAATTCAAGATATATATAACATCAACATATATAACAACATCAACCTGTTCACAAAACTAATCAAATATTGACACTCCCAAAAACAAATCAGGGCATTTAATACAACTGGTGATAAAACTAATGGGAACTAATACACCAACATCATCTATCACTACTTCCTGTGTAATTCCTTACCCTCTGTCTTTTTCATCCTTTTTCACTCTTCTTTCAGTATCTGTTGTGAGCAAAGAGCTTATTTTAGTGGTCATCAGGGAGATTCCATGAGCACACCCGATGTTTTATGTGTTTTAAATGTTAGTGCTTTCACTTAGAATAAATGTTACATTCTGAACACTTTCCACAGGGCAAGCAGCATTTTTTCCTTTAGTGCCTTTTTTTTTTTCCTTTAGGCCTTCCTGAGCTTCAAACATATGCTTCAAGGTCATAGCTTTAGAAAATGCTTTTACTCTAAGAAAGTGGAAAAGTTAGTGTGACCTACTTTACTTGTTATGCTGTCACTGCCTCCAAATGAACATCTAATTCAGAAGATTAATGACATGGCTGAACAGTTTAATGGGATATGGGAATTATTTACCCTGAACTGAATGGGAAAGAAACAAACAAACAACAACAAAAACAACAACCGAAAACCAACCCACCAGACACTCCCCAAAACACACCAAGGAGAGGTGTGTGTTACTGGGCAAGGGACATGAGGCATACATGAACTACTGACAAAGCCTGGAACCCTATTACTCCAAAATGTTCATTTGGAGCTTCCCCATAATTGTTCTTAGGCATAATTCTGCAGACAACAGGATTTGCCTACTCTGTGGTATTAGCATGTGCCACTAAGATCCCTATGTGGCCCTGTCCAGGTTGATACAACTCTTACCCTGCGGACAAAAGTGTTAACTTATGGCAAAACCAACACCTGTCTGCTTTCGCTGAAAGACATCCTCTCATAACAAACCCACACTTTAATATACCACTTCTAAAATTACTTATATGATTTATGCAAAATTATAATTGCAGCATATTTACACTGTCTAGGTGCAGCACTGACAGTAACATCGGTGTGGCACCATAGGAGAAACTGTTGGTTAACTGCTCAAGAACTTGCCCAGAAGCCTGGGCACAGTTAGCTGCTGTTAAGCCACTTTCTCCTGGACTGCCTTCCGAGCAATTAACCCAATCAAAGTTAGTTCATGCACGTTCACAAATGCTAATAACAACATCTGGTGGAACAGGCACACGCTATTATGCACCTATACTGTCCCGAGTTTCAGGGGGATTTAGTTTGCTTTGAATTTTTTCCCAAAACTAGAATGACAACTTCTTAAATCAACAGGATTGCCACCTATAGCTCTCTAGGAGCTATACGTTTCCAGGAGAGTAAGCTCTTGGCAATGAATGACTGAATTTGAAATAAATTACTGAATTAGAGAACTCAGTGGGGAACACAAAAAACCACACCAGGCACACCACCACAAACAAAACCCAAACCAAACAACAAAAAAAGTGGATTTAAAAGACCAAGTGCAACCCTATTTTGTCTACAGATAAATACACAGATGTTATGACCAGCATGTGGGCAATGAGCTACACTCTCTTTCCAGTTGGAGAACATTAAGGATGCCTGATACAGGCTAGGCCTGTGCTAAGAGATGTGATCCACAGAGATGAGCAGGTAGCCATTCCTTTTTCCTCACAGACTAAGATGTGCCATTTACCTTCATTGAAATGTAAAGTGTATGCTTGGCCAGCAATCTCACCAAATCTAAATACTAAAAGTAACATGATCAATACAGTTTTACCTACTTGTGTATATTACCCTCCTCTGTTTGCCCTTGAATACAGTCTCTTAACTCAACTATCATGTTTTTTCTTACAAAAGATTGCTCTTTAAGGATTCCGTTGTACACCCTGCAGTTCCCTGGGTATTGCAACCCTACCAGTCATCTCAATTTGTCAACATGACTGTTGGAGAGATCTGGATTTTGAGTTTTCCACATGCTTTGATACCACACTTCATTATATGTCATGGCTCTGTAAATCAGTTTGACAGTGCCACTGAGTAATTATAAAGGTGGATAGGTCAGAAGCACAGGTACAACTCAAAAACCTTCCTCAAAAACCCTTCTTCCTCTGGAATCAGAAACAGCGTTCCACTGTTCACAGGAGGATCCACCTTGAGAAAGATGAACTGCTGGCATTGAGTCAATCCACAGAGTCACTACAACTTTCTTCAGCTTCAGAAAAACTCAGGAAAAAAAAAAGCTTCAGGAAAAATTCCCAAAGATTTGATTAGCCGTTTGTTGGCAGAGATAATACACAATCACCTGGGCTCAAGCATTTTGTCTAGAATCAGAAAATGTAATGTTTTGCCTTAACCCTTAACTTGGAGCAATCACAGGTGGCCCAATATATTACATACAAGTTTATAAGCTAATGAACCCAACTGAATGCCTTCTGTAACACAGGATCCAGTTACTGATATATGTATTCTAGAGTAAAAGCCGAGAAACACTAACATATTTGTCCTGGTTTGGGTGGAAACAGGACTAGTTTTGTTCAGTGATTTTACTTTTCAGTTCAGTACTTCTAATTGGCAGCACTTTCTGAAGTTAGAAGCATGTTTTTGCAGTGTCTGCTGCCAGCAGTGATAACAGCCCATGGTTACAGTTACTACCAAGAACTGGTGTGCAGACCAAGGCCACTGCTGGACGGTGTGTACCACACAGGGGGGTGCAGAAAGAAAAAGACTGCACCTAGGAAGGAGCAGACAGGGCAGATAACCCCCATCTGATCAATGAGGTATTCCAGCCCATAGACGTCATACTCAGTAGCAAGGATCTATTCAGAACCAAGCATAGGGATCCAGGAGGGTCTATTGGGCTTTTACCCGAGCTCTTCTCCCCTCTTAGACTGCTTCCCCGGATCATCCAAGGAGGACTCTGTCCATTCTGTCTTCAATCCCGTGTTCCTGAATCCGGTACCAGAATCCAGCTCCTGAACACAGATCCCGTCTGCTGTGGGGCCCAGGCTGGGACCCCCAGTGCCTGCTCTACAACATCAGTGGTGATGGTGATGTAATTACCATCAGGGGGTTGGGTTCGGTACTGGTTTTGTAAAGATTTGTACATATTCTATTTTATTATTATTCTCATTAAAGCTGTTCTAGTTTCCTTTTCTAATCACTAAGTCTCTCTCCCTTATTCCTTTTCTATTCCTCTTTTGGGGAGGGAGGGGGGTTAACAGAGAGCATCTTTTAGGTTTTAGGGGCTGCCCTGACCCTAAACCATGACAATATTCTTCAGAGGGATGGGAAAGGAACATTGATACAGTAAGATTTTTTCCAGACCTTCAAGTACATGTGTCACTTTTCCTAAATCTCCGGCCAACCAACAAAATTACCAGCAGTTCTTTAACCTTGGTATATCCTTCAAGTTACTCTACGTTATTATATCTATGTCTACACTGGGCAATTAAAGATGCCATGAACCACACCGCTTGACACAGGGGTCACGAGTTATTGAATAGCCCATATCCACACTACCACAATCCTTCATACAGCAGAGCTTATCAGCCACAAACTGCCTCCTGGGAAGTGGTTAGGGACCAAATTAACTCCTGAACTATGCACAACATTGTTTCTGCATGTCCCAGAAAACTCTTAACAAGTCAGCAGGATAGGCAACTGAGTTCTCATGCACAAAACCATTCCCTGTCACTCTTGGATTAGCACAGTTTAGATACAATGGAAGTATCCCTGAGATGGGCTCCAGCAAGAGGTATGAAGACTATTATTCCTACATACTGGGAAGAACTAGTATTTCCAAAATCATTCCATTAATAGTTTCTGATTCTAACTGAGCACTGGTAGCACCTAGACTTTAAGTATCTAGATGGTATGTGAAAATTACTTTTTTTTTTCCCCCATTTAAAAACCTAGCTTTTTCATTGGTTACTCAGACCTTTGTCTAATCTCATTTGCAACGTTCAAACACTTATCATGCTGTGTTCATCAGAGGACTGGGGGACACAATTTCAAATTCACAGCATGTAATTACATGGAATTCAAGATGCTCCTCTTAACCTATAAAGCCCATTATAATTTTTAACATTATCTCCCCAGTGTTATCTCTGCATATAGATGCAGAGTTCCTGCAATACCCACCTTGCCTCACTCAGTACAGTCGACACACCTAAAAAGGAAGATGCTCTTGCTGGCTATGCTGATACCATCTTAAAGCTATACAGCATTTGGAAAGAATAAGCGTGCTAGTTTCATCAACAAGCATACAATGACAATATGAATTCTTAACTAAAAATATGTATTCTTAACTTGAAAACCAAGCTAATATTTGTATTACTAAGTGCAATGGCTTTACAAATAAAGAACAGTATCAAGTAAGAGCTATACATCTGGACCCCCACACCAAAGTCTCATTGCTCTGTGTACACTCCATTCTCACATGTATTGCTCTCAAGGTAATGGAAGTAATCCTCTGGACCCAGACTACTTTCTCTGTTGACATGAACTTCCATCTACAGTCATAACTCTATGAGAACATATATTTTAAATTACAAAATGTCACTTCAAACACAAAAGACTTTTTGATCTAAGGCAAAAACCAAAGAGAGTCCAGATGTTATAAGGAGAAACACTAAGAAGAGGAACCAAACTATGTTTTTGGCTACAGGCTAAGCAAAATAAAAATTTTGAGATACTTCTTGAAGTACCTTCCTTCAACTTTAACCTAACTTATGCATCGAACCATGAAGATTCACTATGCTCATATTGGAGAAGAGTGCAGGGGCTAGTTAGAGCTGGTATGTCCAATGAAAACACTACGATCAATATAAATCCAGATAGCTCTTAAATAAATCAATCCAACTATAAAAAAAGACAAATAATACCAGAGTAAGTTTAGGGGTTTTTGCAATTTTTTTTTAGTGTAACAGTACATTTATGTTGCTATTGAACAAAGTGAAAAGCCCTGCATCAATTACTGTTAGAACCCTGTTCTACACATTGATTAATCAAACTAAAACTATCTTTAGAAGGTAACATGTCACACTAGATACTGCACAGAAAGAGGGAAAACCATTCAAAAGGTCAATATGATGCTGCTAATGTTGCGAAGTTACACCACAGTAAAAAATATTTAGTACAATATTTGTTTTTATTAAACTTGACTGCCTGTTAACTGGCTTAATATGGCATTTTTCAAAAAAGTTCAATCCTCTTAGATTGAGAAATATGACATTCCACACTGGGCTGTGACTCATCTGCCTGACCAGAATGCATCAGAATAATTTGCCATTTTTAACAAGCAGCATATTGAGGCAATTATGATCAGTGTAACTGTATCTCCTGTCTTCCAGCTCCTCTGGAAATGTTCTTCCTGAGTAGTCATTTTGAGTAGCAATGTCCTAAGGGCAATAACAGTAAAAAGATAAGTAGTAACATTCCCTGGATATTGGTCCAACATTTCAAGCATTGATTACATGAAATTAAACTACAAAATCCATCTTGTGCAACAACAACAGAAAAACAACCTTGTCTGCTAAATACTGAACATCCAGCAGAACTCTATGAAACCAAACCCCTTATTTAAAAAGCTGGCTATTTTTCTGCATTAAAGGTTTGGCCCAAATCTTAGGTAAAATGGACCTGAAAGCACTAATGGCCCAATGGTTACAGAATCAATGTTTCTCTTAAATAAGGCAGAAAAGGTTGGAGAACATTTACATGTAACTGAGACATTAATTTATATAATCACTCAGTTCTCCATTTCCATGGTAACCATTAGAAAAAGAGTTTTTACCCTGAAGGAATTTTTCTTTCACAGTATTACTGGAAAGCTGCCACTGGAACAGCATTTGTTATTTGCTGCCCAGAGTACAGAATATTCAAAGACAGGTATAACAACACTCTAACCCCAAGAGAGGCTGAGCCCACCAAGACCAGAGAGAAAATTTGTCAGACCCACATAGCCTGGAGTATCTAACCCCACATTCCCTTTCCTAAAAGGAAATCCCACAGTGGAAATAGGTCCACACAAATTAGATTCCTTTCACATGAATGAGGCTACCATCATGAAGCAGCAACAAATTTGAAAAAAGGAAGTGATTCTACATGAGAAATACCAGGTATCACATACCAGGAGACTGCAGCCCCTCATCCAGCGCCAGTTTGTGTTGGAGCCCCGAAAGAAGAGTGCTGCTGCGGGCAGCCAGCAGCGGGGGTTCCCCACCATCACACTCGGGGGAGTCCAGTGCCCCTTGACTTGCAGCCTGGCCACTCAGCCTAGGGACTGAAGAACCTGAAGGAGACAATGTTAACCACACAAATTCCCTCTACCCATGGGATTTTTTCCTTCTTGCTTCCTCACATTATTCATCAATACTTTATTAGCTTCATGATTTTTGTATAATAAAAGCCTATCAGCAACTTAATCTACTTCAACTGAAGTATAGAGCAAAACAACCTCCCATTAATTTGGGAGAGAAGACAAACCACACATACCAAAGCATGTAAGAATTTTTAAAATATTTGTGTCCTCAAACTGTATTTATGATATTAAGAAATACAGCAGGCCAATATATTTGTGTGTTTTGTTTGTTATTTTGTTTTCTTTTGGTTTGGTTTGTTGTTTTGGTTTTTTTTAAGTAATCTCGATATACAGGAGCTGACAAAAGTAAGCTTACAATACAGAAAATTTATAAATTTATAAGCCATAAAGCTTACTTGAGAATGACTCAAACAGCAAGAATGACTCAAACAGCATATTATACACACATATGGTTATTTAAAAAAAACCCAAACAACTATTTTTTTAAATCTACATCTTTGCTGCATTTGAAGGAGTTGAGACTTACACAAATACTAAAGAACTGTATTTCCAACATGAAAAGCAGTCATTTAATCTAAGATTATTTTCAAGTAGGCAAGCTGCTCCTAGGAACTTTCCCAGGAACATACTCTATGGCTAAATGTAGATCCCATAGGAATCTTCCTTAAGAACAATCTCCATGGTGCCCCTTCTCCCAAACACCTCCTGGATTTCATCTGACCTCCTGAAAGCTTTCCCATAGCCTCTCATAGCCTGGATTACCAGCAGGGTGAGAGCCAGGTCCGAGCTATCTACTGACGCCTGCCAGCAGATCAAACAGGACAGGTAACCACTTTTTGTTGATCTCAGCTTAAATATTTCCCAAAGAAAATACAAAAAAAAAAAATTGGTTCATTAGATATTCTACAAGAAAGGCTGGCAGACAAGGCTACGTGTAAAAAGACAACTATGATAACTTGCACTTTACAGAACAGTATTTAACAAAACAATGCAAAAATCTGCACTCTTTCATTTTTTGAGCAGTAGCTTTCATTATGGAACAGAAATCATAACCACAAATCATAACTATTCTCAGAGGAAACAAGCGTGTCAGTAACATGAGCTTTTAACTCATAATCCACCCTAGTACTCTATTAAAAAAGAAAGTAAGTTCTATTTTTAAGGGATCATTTCCTACAGCTACTCAAAACATCAGGACAGCTCAAAGCAAGGCACACTATCATATCCACATCCTCAGTTTCATTAGGAATCAACTGTATTTTGATTTTATCATTTATGTATGATAAGAAATACAAAATTTTTGTCCATTGTCATGCTGTAACCAGTATGCTACTACCATGGTATGTGACTTCTAGTAACTGATAACCTCTAGCTTAACACTATGACAAAAGAATAGTTTTATAACAAGCAGGAAGTGGTAACTCTGGTGCACAAACTTACATCGGAATATGATAGTGGCAGTCAAAAAATACTAGCACTACTTATTACAGGTACTTAGCTACCAAAAATGACTTGTCACACAGTTGACCTGACCTGGTTGTGAAGGTCACCATCTTAGGCATCCACAGAAGTAATAATATTAAAAAAAACCACAACACAAAAACAACCAACCACAAACCAAACCCACACCAACTGTAAACAAATTAAGAAAACCCAACTGCAAGAACAGAAACCAGCATTGCTTCCCCATTGCCCTAAACTGGTCTCGAACAGGCAAATTGTCTGTGGTTTTTTTGCTCTCCATGATGAAACAGGATTACAAGTATGCGGAAATCTTTTTCTTTCTTTTTAAATATTCAAATTCCTTTTCTTTTTCTCTATTCAACCAACTTCCACTTTTGCCTTCTGATTTGAAGATCACTTTGAATGATCTGATAAAAAGTTAGCTGCTATGATTGTGTGTTTAGTAAATTCTCTCATTGCTAGGTGTCAATACATTTCGGTGAAAATAGATTGGTTTGTTTGACATGAATGCTTCCTGAAGCAGCAGATGGAGAATGTGAAATCAAAACACTTAAAAGTTCTCAATTATAAAAACTGGAAGCACTGCAAGTTTTAATTATTTCATAATGTATATTCACATTTATCTAAAATGAAGTAATGTATGATTAGCATCTTTCGTTCATCTACAAATTCAATGCGAAAACGAATCTGTGAAGTATTCTTATGCTCATCTTTTCCTTACACTTTTGTCTTAACAAATTAAAGTGAAACATTAAACTACCCCTACAACAAAGATGGGAATAATTCATTACTATTTCAGTCAACTGATTTTTATGAATGTTTGATTGGTAATTTTATGGTACTTCTTGCTAAATCTCACAGGAACCTACAAACAATGTAAACAATTTAACTTGTCAGTAGGACAGAAATAATTTTTTAAGGAACTGAAATAACATAAAACCTATTGCCTTCTCTTTTATTAAAAACCACAGGTTGAGTAAGTCTCAAAATCTTCCATGCAAATACTTAAAACTAATGTAAAATTTGAAGTAAAATATTTTAATAACACTACTATGCGCCCATTTTGATTCAATGGGAGATGTTTTGTGCCTCAACTTGTAGACAAGGGGATGTTCAGAGGGGTCACTCAGATTCACTAAAGCACTCCAGAAGGGTTTTTCTCTGTCTGTTTCTTGTAAGAGATACCTGACTGAGAAGGAATAGGATGGTTTTCCTTAAAAGATGTAATAACTGAGAGGGGTTTAGGTGATTTCTAATGCATTCTTCCTAGAATTTAGCAATTCATTGAAAAAGTGATCTCTTTTTAAAAGTAAATTCTTCAGAGACAAATGTCAATTCCAGATCTACGCAGAAACAAAAAAAGAACTCAAGGGCAAACCCCATTTCTGTTTGACTAAAATCATACACAAATTCAAGCTGAAACATCATCACTACCTGTTTTCTCATTAAATCCAATCACACAACTCTTTAATTACGGGTCTGTCAAATGCCACCTCACAACAGTATCAGCACCAGCAAATGATGTCCTGAGATTTCAACATGCACTGACTTTTCCATTACTCCATTTAGTAATAAACTCAAAAACAGAGCATAAAACATGACCTACTTTTTAGTTTTCATTTACTGCCTCTAAAGATAAACAGAAAACTGCTCCCCAGGAGCCACATCAGCATCTGAATCAGAGTGGGAAAATGAACATAAACCCCAAGTCCCAACAGTCAAAGATGAAATTCAACCCTTGAGAAAGAACATCCTTGCACATATTGCACAGGACAACCGTTTGTCCAAATGCGTTGATAAAGAATGCTCTTGTTTGAACAGCTACCAGAATCTCAAAACAGCATATATAAAACCTATTTATTATTGAACATATTTCATATTAAACATATTAAGCAAAGTTAAACATAGTGAATATTCTAAAACTACCAAACTATATTATGCAAAAAACCCTCAACCAAGCCTAAAAGCAGCATTACTACTTAAACTGAAATAGAGCTTGTCATCAGGCAATTAAATACTGTTAATAGTTATTCCTCCTTCACATCTATGGCAACTATTCAAACTTTGTTCTATTTTGTCTGTGCTCGCACCTTTCAATAGCTGTAAGTACTGGAAAGAAAAAAAAAGGAAAAAAAATGACTAAAATACAGCACAATAAAACCAGCACACTTCCAACCTTCTATCCAAATATCTAAGTGCATTACTTGGTATATCATTCATATGAGGACCAAAAACCCGTATCAATGGGGTTCACAGGAGATAAAATACTGTGCCCAGAAAGATAACAAATACAAGCACTGTCATTTGGGGATTATCTGGTCAGACTCTGTGCATGCCTGTGAGATAAATTAAGCTACAGAAGCAGCTAAAAGGAGATAAAGTGACCGTGGCAAATAATTGAAAGAACTTTCTTTTAAAGCACCATCAAGTTTTGCACTGTGCAGACAGTAGTTGTGGGGTCAGTGTGTTCTTCCTAGTTCTCCTTAAAAGTGTTTTCTTTTTATTCCAGCCAAGAACTTAAAGTTCTTCCATATTAAATGGTGCAATCAGTATTTCCATTAAAATATGGAAAAAACATTAAACTTCAAGGAGGTTGGGATTTTGAGAAGAGGCTGTTGTGGTCAAATCCATCCACACTAAAAATAAATGAATAAAAAAATAAAGACACTTAAATATGGAAAAAATAAAATAAGTAGGCCCTTGCAGGGTGACACTTAAAAGCTCTTCTTTGTCACCTTTCCCATCTTCTGCTGCTTCTTAAATGAAGTATTGTGTGAATACGTGATCATTTCAAGAGTTTTAGAAATCAAGCCCTAGCCTACCATTATTTAATAAAACCAAGACATTGTTAAGATGATTTCTTTTTTTTTACTTTTTAAGTAGGCGACAACAACTTAACTTTTTCAGGAGCTCACGTACTACAAAAAAAAAAAAATAGAGACTCCTCTTTTTCTCAAAATGAGTATATTGCCTCTGTAGAGAGCAACAGACAGAACCATATGGGATATCATTCATTCCTTGACCTCTTCATATATTTCAATATCCAAACTAACTCACAAGAACCATGAAATAGGTTCAAAACTGTATTAAAAAAATATTTACTTTTTTCCACCCCAAACCTCACTCTTTTATAAACATTCAAATCTATTACAACAGTACAAACAATCTGAGTACACAGTTTGAAAATATGGCACTGTATCTCTTTTTAAATTAAATTTCTACAGCTTTATAATAACAAAAATCAGAACAANGTCTCGAACTGGGAAGGAGACTAACTTTATAATTAATAATTTATTTAAAACCAGAAGAAAACACAACTACTACACAAAAAAGAGGAATTGCAAAGGAAGCTCAAAACTACTGCCAAACTATCAAAAACTGAAATGTTACCAAAAGCCTGCTTCCAACCTGCTCCCAAATAGTCTACAGGATGTCTACACATCAATCAGTGAAGGTCAGGGGAACACAGGTACTATCTGGTATCGACAGCACTACCTTTCTCCTTCCGTGTCATTAAGCAATGACAATACAAAAATAGCTGAAATACTTTAAAATTTGGTCTTCACTCTAATTTAATGTTAAAATTAACTATATAGGGAGTCAAGTACTGTTACATACAAAGTAGCTACCACAGATTAAGAACAGCTTTTTTTAATTAATATTGTTGCAGTAGCCTTACCTAGGTATTGCTTACATAGGCTTTCAGTAGCCTATAGAATAATAAACTTGTTTTAATTACTACAATCCAAAGTATTCAAGTATTTATAAATACCATGTCAATATTAACAGTGGCGACAAATTAAAATTGTTTCATTACAACATCATAATTATACAAATATGGAAACAAAAGAAGACAAACACATGTTAAATTCCTGTGGGAACACAAATTTTAATTAAAATTAATTGTCTAATTCACTTGCAGGTTCTTAGAAAATTATCTCAGGACTAAGAGTTATAAACATGCTATTTAAAAATACAGTTTAATGACTCCTGAAGAATTTAATTTTTTTTTTTTATGAATGAATGGACTTCACAATTCACAATTCACTGCATAGTTACAAAGAATGGAATGTCTCCATAATTACTGAGCTATTCATCACATAAAACTGACAACCCCATATAGTGAAACCATCAAGTGAGCACTCTGCGGCCAATATGCTTGAAGGTACATATCAGAGCCAAATGAAATGTTCAGGTAATTAAGAGTCTTGAAATTAAAACACTGTTCTACGTTGCAATCTATATCTAAAGGATATATGAAATGCTAAGCACCCACAGACACCAAAAAGTAAACCTTACCCAACTTATACAATGGTAAATCTAACTAACCTGAGGTCTAATGCCACCACTTCCAAGAGACTAGAATTTTTTTCAGAAGTGAAAAGCACAACCTAAATATGTCTGCATTCTGAAGCATCTGAGATGCCTTTAGCAAGCTTCAGAAATTAAATGTGTTAGACCAGAAGCAGCATGTAAAAATTCGCTTTCAAATGTATTGTTACTTCATTTACAGCCAAATCAACATAGGAAATGGAGCTAGTGAAATGGACTTTGCAAAACCATTTATCCTTGTTCTGCATATCTACCTATGGAGAACAATAAGGCACTATGTGAGAAAATTCAGAGACTGTCTGATGGGACGTGGCCCTTACAAGTTGCCAATATTATCTAAGCATCTCCAGAAGTCCCCACCATGACCGGCAAGCAGCTAAGCCAGCAGGTTATACGGGGACCCTCTTAGGAAAGGGTTCAGATATTGTCCACGTATGTAAAAATATATTAAGAATCTTATGTAGTAAAATTAGTTGATAGAATATGGAATAACACTGACAGAAAAGTAATTGTACTGCTCTTAGATTTTCAGCTCAGATTTTTTAATCTTACTTGCAGTGAACAAATAGTACTTTGAGAGCTGTCCAGCTAGTAGCAGCTAAAAATTAATCCACACTCTTTTGTGGACAAAATAAGATGTTATGTAAATTGCTTCTCATCTTCAAAGCTGTCTGCAAATAAAGCTCATTAAAATCAATTTTATGTCAGTACCACTCCCTTGACTTCAGCTAAATTGTTCCCAATGCATAGTTCCATGTATGTAATTAATGTCAGACCTAATAACCAGCTAATCACAGTGGAAATCCAAATCCATAATGCTTTCTCCTCTGTCTTTCTAGGAAATACAAGACCTACAGAGGGTTCAAAATACCTTACAGTTATTGTAAACCACTAGATTTAACTTCTGACTTGCAGCATCAACTGGAAGGTTTCACTGTAGCACCAGCTTCAAGAGCAGAAATTATAAAAGTTTGGTAAAATAGAACAAAAGCAATTAATGATTGAAAAAGGGTAAGGATCATCTTGAAATAAAGATGACTACTTCTGCAGAAATAGCTCAGTCAGTTATAATAAATACATTTTACTACTGCCATTGCATAAAAAAAGTTAAGAGAAAATGGTCATGAAACTGATTTGATGTAACACATTTTTAATTACAATTTTTGTAGGAATTGGAAAATGGGATCAAATAACAAAACCTCCATAAAGTACAATACAATACAAAAATAAAATCCAAAATTCCAAGTGATTACAGTTCAATTCCAAATGTAAAACCAAGATTGAAAGAAAGTTGTAAAAAATGTTTCACAAGTCCATGACTTCCCATTGAGGTTTCATAGTGAAGTAGCAGCTGTCCAAGAGTTGTGTTACCATAAAAACACTATGGCTGGGAGTTTCTGTAAATGGACTGTACAGGGGCAGATGAGTAACAGCCATCACAAAACTGTAAGCTAGAAGGAGCAGACACATGCCGAGAAGGGTGTAAAAAAATCTACCAAATCCCAACAAGCTCTGGAGATTTGTCATCCTGTTACATTTTGAAGACATTAAAGAACCACCTGTGTCTGCTGAACATGCATAAGGCTGCCAGCCCATGAGAGCACCAAGAGGAGCTGTGCAACTCAGACCACATCCGAGCTGGCAGTAGCATCCGTGTAATGAGTCAGAGGCAGCAGGACTGAATGTACTGCTGAGGGAACAGGGGACCTCAGGAGGGACTCTGCACACTGTCACTGTCACGCCAGTGCAGCTCTCCCCTCTGAGAAAACATCCCTGTGACTGTGAGTGGCTGCGTGTGTGGCAGTGTCTGTACCTCTGGGTGTGAGAACGGTAGCAGGGAATAAACAAATGTACCATTATAAACGATATATAGTTATAACTATAACTATATAATATTTATCTGCTTTTAATAATAACTTGATTCTATTCATAATAAAAGTTATTCTAACAAACTTTTGTTGCAGACTGTCCCTGAGACAGCCCCCTATCAGGGAAAGGGGATTTTACCAGGATGGTTGGATGCCCTAAATGCTATCAAGACCCAATCTCCTATGCACCCTGACACACATTACAATACCTCCAGAATAATGCATTATTTTCAACATAGGGTTTTGTTCTTCATACAATTTGTCTTTGAGAATATACTCAGAGTTGTTTTATAACAACTTTTCTTAAGAAAAGACATTTCTAGCCCAAACAAGTTATCAGCTCACATCTTGTATCTGATGCATGGACTCCTTTATGCTCATGGAACTGTATTTCTGTTAATTCTGTAATTCTGACTCATGCACTGCAATTTGTACCCCAGCACATAGCCAAGATCTTCATTAACTGTTAAGATACACTTTTAAATGTCCTTCAGCAGTTAATATCCTGCAAAACAACTCCACATTAACTCTATTTAAAAAAAATAAAAAAACAAACACCAAAACCACAAACAAATGTAACTCACATTACATATCCCTTATTGATGAATCATCTGTGAAGTATGAACTGGTAGTACTCGTACAAAAAGTACTACTGTAACAAGTACCATTCTTATATAATTAACAAGCTTCAAGTGATGATAGCATACAACTGTACTATAGAAGTGTATTTACATAACTAGCTATAAAACATACAATAAATTCCATAACTGCTGTATCAATGTTTTATTGCTAAAAGGTGGGGGAAGAGCCTTCTTTTAGATGAGTAATACTATGATTCTCTGACTCTAAGTAACGAGAGTAATGCAAGTTTAAGAGAAGGTATTAAAGTATTCACACCTTTAGTGCCCAAAGTTAGAACACAAGACACATCAAGTCAGAGAGCATTACAAAAAGAATCTAGTATTTGCTGAACTATTTTCAAGATGAATCCTTAAAAGCAAATTTACATTGGTTTAAACAAAAAAAGACAGAAATTGTATTTAATTAGAAATTCCTAAATGTTTTTAAATATAAATATGACAAAGAACAGTTATTTATCTATCATAAGACTCATACAACTCTTAAAAGAAAATTCCTTAGACCATGAATTTAGAGGAGGTAGGATGTTCAGTGAGGAAGACACCAAGATATTCTATGCTCTCCACCCATGCCTTAATGTTTTCAACTGTACCATTTTCACTTTCCAATCTTTCATCAGGTTTCTTCACCTATTTAATGGACCTTTTTATTACTATTAATACAAAATGTTTGTACAGCAGCCTGATTCCAAGTGACACACAGAAGTGCTGCTTCAATGAAAAATGATTTAATAATTTCTTTACCATGAGGGTGGTGGAGCCCTGGAACAGGTTTTCCAGGGAGGTGGTTGAGGTTCCACCCCTGGAGACATTCACAGTGAGACTTGATGAGGCTCTGAGCAACCTGCTCTAGTTGAGGATGTCCCTGCTCTCAGCAGGGGGGTTGGACTAGGTGACCTCTAGAGGTCCCTTCCAACCCAGACATGTCTATGATTCTAGGAATGTATAAGCCTAGTCCTAATGAATCATCTTATAATAGAAACAGCTTGCAAAAGAATCTGAGAATAATAAGAGTTTTTCTCTGATTTCCTGAAGGTGAACTTTTATTCCTCATTTTCCAGTAGGTGGCAAGAAAAAAAAGGAGTAAAGAAGCATATTTCCATCTACACAGTAGAGAAATGTCACTTTTAATGGAGAGCAAGGGGGAAAAGGAGCCATCCTCTCTATAGCTGAAAACTGACAACTGTTTTTTTCCTTGTACAGGATTTTCTTTCGCCACTCATTTCTCACAGGTACTTCCGATTTTGATTTCCACCACACACACCGCCCCCCC